>OV743719.1:35348195-35423928 GCA_928272305.1 Volucella inflata | reverse complement strand
TCTCTTTACCATTCTTGTGGTCTTTCATCAACAAATTATACATGTACGTTATCTGTGTGACTTACTTAATAAAATAGCATCGTTTTTGTGACGACAAAAAAATTTTCATTTATCGACAAAAAAAACGAGATGCTGCCGGGGTGGTCCAAATTTTGAATTTCAGACCTCATTGCTCGTCCTAAAAAACAGCTCTCTTTACCATTCTTGTGGTCTTTCATCAACAAATTATACATGTACGTTATCTGTGTGACTTACTTAATAAAATAGCATCATTTTTGTGACAATAAAAAAATTTTCATTTATCGACAAAAAAAACGAGATGCTGCCGGGGTGGTATAAATTTTGAATTTCAGACTTTATTGCTCGTCCTAAAAACCAGCTCTCTTTACCATTCTCGTGGTCTTTCATCAACAAATTATACATGTACGTTATCTGTGTGACTTACTTAATAAAATAGCATAATTTTTGTGACAATAAAAAAATTTTCATTTATCGACAAAAAAACGAGATGCTGCCGGGGTGGTCCAAATTTTGAATTTCAGACCTCATTGCTCATCCTAAAAAACAGCTCTCTTCACCATTCTTGTGGTCTTTCATTAACAAATTATACATGTACGTTATCTGTGTGACTTACTTAATAAAATAGCATCAATTTTGTGACAATAAAAAAATTTTCATTTATCGACAAAAAAAACGAGATGCTGCCGGGGTGGTCCAAATTTTGAATTTCAGACTTTATTGCTCGTCCTAAAAACGAGCTCTCTTTACCATTCTTGTGGTCCTTCATCAACAAATTATGCATGTACGTTATCTGTGTGACTTACTTAATAAAAAAGCATCGTTTTTGTGACAGTAAGAAAATTTTAATTTTTCGACAAAAAAAAACGAGATGCTGCCGGGGTGGTCCAAATTTTGAATTTCAGACTTTATGGCCCGTCATAAGAAACAGCTCTCTTTACCTTTCTTGTGGTCTTTCATCAACAAATTATACATGTACGTTATCTGTGTGACTTACTTAATAAAATAACATCGTTTTTGTGACAATAAAAAAATTTTCATTTATCGACAAAAAAAACGAGAAGCTGCCGGGGTGGTCCAAATTTTGAATTTCAGACCTCATTGCTCATCCTAAAAAACAGCTCTCTTCACCATTCTTGTGGTCTTTCATCAACAAATTATACATGTACGTTATCTGTGTGACTTACTTAACAAAATAGCATCATTTTTGTGACAATAAAAAAATTTTCATTTATCGACAAAAAAAACGAGATGCTGCCGGGGTGGTCCAAATTTTGAATTTCAGACTTTATTGCTCGTCCCAAAAAACAGCTCTCTTTACCTACCTTGTGGTCCATCATCAAAAAATTATACATGTACGTTATCTGTGTGACTTACTTAATAAAATAGCATCGTTTTTGTGACGATAAAAAAATTTTCATTTATCGACAAAAAAACGAGATGCTGCCGGGGTGGTCCAAATTTTGAGTTTCAGTCTTTATTGCTCGTCCTAAAAACAGCTCTCTTTACCTACCTTGTGGTCCGTCATCAAAAAATTATACATGTACGTTATCTGCGTGACTTACTTAATAAAATAGCATCGTTTTTGTGACAATAAAAAAATTTTCATTTATTGACAAAAAAACCAGATGCTGCCGGGGTGGTCCAAATTTTGAATTTCAGACCTCATTGCTCGTCCTAAAAAACAGCTCTCTTTACCATTCTTGTGGTCTTTCATCAACAAATTATACATGTACGTTATCTGTGTGACTTACTTAATAAAATAGCATCATTTTTGTGACAATAAAAAAATTTTCATTTATCGGCAAAAAAAACGAGATGCTGCCGGGGTGGTCCAAATTTTGAATTTCAGACTTTATTGCTCGTCCTAAAAACCAGCTCTCTTTACCATTCTTGTGATCCTTCATCAACAAATTATACATGTACGTTATCTGTGTGACTTACTTAATAAAAAAGCATCGTTTTTGTGACAGTAAAAAAATTTTCATTTACCGACAAAAAAAAAGAGATGCTGCCGGGGTGGTCCAAATTTTGAATTTCAGACCTCATTGCTCATCCTAAAAAACAGCTCTCTTCACCATTCTTGTGGTCTTTCATCAACAAATTATACATGTACGTTATCTGTGTGACTTACTTAACAAAATAGCATCATTTTTGTGACAATAAAAAAATTTTCATTTATCGACAAAAAAAACGAGATGCTGCCGGGGTGGTCCAAATTTTGAATTTCAGACTTTATTGCACGTCCCAAAAAACAGCTCTCTTTACCTACCTTGTGGTCCATCATCAAAAAATTATACATGTACGTTATCTGTGTGACTTACTTAATAAAATAGCATCATTTTTGTGACAATAAAAAAATTTCCATTTATCGAGATAAAAAACGAGATGCTGCCGGGGTGGTCCAAATTTTGAATTTCAGACTTTATTGCTCGTCCTAAAAACCAGCTCTCTTTACCATTCTTGTGGTCCTTCATCAACAAATTATACATGTACGTTATCTGTGTGACTTACTTAATAAAATAGCATCGTTTTTGTGACGATAAAAAAATTTTCATTTATCGACAAAAAAAACGAGATGCTGCCAGGGTGGTCCAAATTTTGAATTTCAGACTTTATTGCTCGTCCTAAAAACCAGCTCTCTTTACCTACCTTGTGGTCCATCATCAAAAAATTATACATGTACGTTATCTGCGTGACTTACTTAATAAAAAAGCATCATTTTTGTGACAATAAAAGAATTTTCATTTATCGACAAAAAAAACGAGATGCTGCCGGGGTGGTCCAAATTTTGAATTTCAGACTTTATTGCTCGTCCCAAAAAACAGCTCTCTTTACCTACCTTGTGGTCCATCATCAAAAAATTATACATGAACGTTATCTGTGTGACTTACTTAATAAAATAGCATCGTTTTTGTGACGATAAAAAAATTTTCATTTATCGACAAAAAAAACGAGATGCTGCCGGGGTGGTACAAATTTTGAATTTCAGACTTTATTGCTCGTCCTAAAAACCAGCTCTCTTTACCTACCTTGTGGTCCATCATCAACAAATTATACATGTACGTTATCTGTGTGACTTACTTAATAAAATAGCATCATTTGTGTGACAATAAAAAAATTTTCATTTATCGACAAAAAAACCAGATGCTGCCGGGGTGGTCCAAATTTTGAATTTCAGACCTCATTGCTCATCCTAAAAAACAGCTCTCTTCACCATTCTTGTGGTCTTTCATCAACAAATTATACATGTACGTTATCTGTGTGACTTACTTAATAAAATAGCATCATTTGTGTGACAATAAAAAAATTTTCATTTATCGACAAAAAAACCAGATGCTGCCGGGGTGGTCCAAATTTTGAATTTCAGACTTTATTGCTCGTCCTAAAAACCAGCTCTCTTTACCTGCCTTGTGGTCCATCATCAAAAAATTATACATGTACGTTATCTGCGTGACTTACTTAATAAAAAAGCATCATTTTTGTGACAATAAAAGAATTTTCATTTATCGACAAAAAAACGAGATGCTGCCGGGGTGGTCCAAATTTTGAATTTCAGACCTCATTGCTCGTCCTAAAAAACAGCTCTCTTTACCATTCTTGTGGTCTTTCATCAACAAATTATACATGTACGTTATCTGTGTGACTTACTTAATAAAATAGCATCATTCTTGTGACAGTAAGAAAATTTTAATTTATCGACAAAAAAAACGAGATGCTGCCGGGGTGGTCCAAATTTTGAATTTCAGACTTTATTGCTCGTCCTAAAAAACAGCTCTCTTTACCATTCTTGTGGTCTTTCATCAACAAATTGTACATGTACGTTATCTGTGTGACTTACTTAATAAAATAGCATCATTTTTGTGACAGTAAGAAAATTTTAATTTATCGACACAAAAAACGAGATGCTGCCGGGGTGGTCCAAATTTTGAATTTCAGACTTTATGGCTCGTCATAAGAAACAGCTCTCTTTACCTTTCTTGTGGTCTTTCATCAACAAATTATACATGTACGTTATCTGTGTGACTTACTTAATAAAATAACATCGTTTTTGTGACAATAAAAAAATTTTCATTTATCGACAAAAAAAACGAGAAGCTGCCGGGGCGGTCCAAATTTTGAATTTCAGACCTCATTGCTCGTCCTCAAAAACAGCTCTCTTTACCATTCTTGTGGTCTTTCATCAACAAATTATACATGTACGTTATCTGTGTGACTTACTTAATAAAAAAGCATCATTTTTGTGACAGTAAGAAAATTTTAATTTTTCGACAAAAAAAACGAGATGCTGCCGGGTTGGTCCAAATTTTGAATTTCAGACCTCATTGCTCGTCCTAAAAAACAGCTCTCTTTACCATTCTTGTGGTCTTTCATCAACAAATTATACATGTACGTTATCTGTGTGACTTACTTAATAAAATAGCATCATTTGTGTGACAATAAAAAAATTTTCATTTATCGACAAAAAAACCAGATGCTGCCGGGGTGGTCCAAATTTTGAATTTCAGACCTCATTGCTCATCCTAAAAAACAGCTCTCTTCACCATTCTTGTGGTCTTTCATCAACAAATTATACATGTACGTTATCTGTGTGACTTACTTAATAAAATAGCATCATTTGTGTGACAATAAAAAAATTTTCATTTATCGACAAAAAAACCAGATGCTGCCGGGGTGGTCCAAATTTTGAATTTCAGACTTTATTGCTCGTCCTAAAAACCAGCTCTCTTTACCTACCTTGTGGTCCATCATCAAAAAATTATACATGTACGTTATCTGCGTGACTTACTTAATAAAAAAGCATCATTTTTGTGACAATAAAAGAATTTTCATTTATCGACAAAAAACCAGATGCTGCCGGGGTGGTCCAAATTTTGAACTTCAGACCTCATTGCTCGTCCTAAAAAACAGCTCTCTTTACCATTCTTGTGGTCTTTCATCAACAAATTATACATGTACGTTATCTGTGTGACTTACTTAATAAAATAGCATCATTTGTGTGACAATAAAAAAATTTTCATTTATCGACAAAAAAACCAGATGCTGCCGGGGTGGTCCAAATTTTGAATTTCAGACCTCATTGCTCGTCCTAAAAAACAGCTCTCTTTACCATTCTTGTGGTCTTTCATCAACAAATTATACATGTACGTTATCTGTGTGACTTACTTAATAAAATAGCATCATTTTTGTGACAATAAAAAAAATTTCATTTATCGACAAAAAAAACGAGATGCTGCCAGGGTGGTCCAAATTTTGAATTTCAGACCTCATTGCTCGTCCTAAAAAACAGCTCTCTTTACCATTCTTGTGGTCTTTCATCAACAAATTATACATGTACGTTATCTGTGTGACTTACTTAATAAAATAGCATCATTTTTGTGACAGTAAGAAAATTTTAATTTATCGACAAAAAAAACGAGATGCTGCCGGGGTGGTCCAAATTTTGAATTTCAGACTTTATTGCTCGTCCTATAAACCAGCTCTCTTTACCATTCTTGTGGTCCTTCATCAACAAATTATACATGTACGTTATCTGTGTGACTAACTTAATAAAAAAGCATCGTTTTTGTGACAATAAAAAAATTTTAATTTATCGACAAAAAAAACGAGATGCTGCCGGGGTGGTCCAAATTTTGAATTTCAGACTTTATGGCTCGTCATAGGAAACAGCTCTCTTTACCTTTCTTGTGGTCTTTCATCAACAAATTATACATGTACGTTATCTGTGTGATTTACTTAATAAAATAGCATCGTTTTTGTGACAATAAAGAATTTTCATTTATCGACAAAAAAAACGAGATGCTGCCGGGGTGGTCCAAATTTTGAATTTCAGACCTCATTGCTCGTCCTAAAAAACAGCTCTCTTTACCATTCTTGTGGTCTTTCATCAACAAATTATACATGTACGTTATCTGTGTGACTTACTTAATAAAATAGCATCGTTTTTGTGACGACAAAAAAATTTTCATTTATCGACAAAAAAAACGAGATGCTGCCGGGGTGGTCCAAATTTTGAATTTCAGACCTCATTGCTCGTCCTAAAAAACAGCTCTCTTTACCATTCTTGTGGTCTTTCATCAACAAATTATACATGTACGTTATCTGTGTGACTTACTTAATAAAATAGCATCATTTTTGTGACAATAAAAAAATTTTCATTTATCGACAAAAAAAACGAGATGCTGCCGGGGTGGTATAAATTTTGAATTTCAGACTTTATTGCTCGTCCTAAAAACCAGCTCTCTTTACCATTCTCGTGGTCTTTCATCAACAAATTATACATGTACGTTATCTGTGTGACTTACTTAATAAAATAGCATAATTTTTGTGACAATAAAAAAATTTTCATTTATCGACAAAAAAAACGAGATGCTGCCGGGGTGGTCCAAATTTTGAATTTCAGACCTCATTGCTCATCCTAAAAAACAGCTCTCTTCACCATTCTTGTGGTCTTTCATTAACAAATTATACATGTACGTTATCTGTGTGACTTACTTAATAAAATAGCATCAATTTTGTGACAATAAAAAAATTTTCATTTATCGACAAAAAAAACGAGATGCTGCCGGGGTGGTCCAAATTTTGAATTTCAGACTTTATTGCTCGTCCTAAAAACGAGCTCTCTTTACCATTCTTGTGGTCCTTCATCAACAAATTATGCATGTACGTTATCTGTGTGACTTACTTAATAAAAAAGCATCGTTTTTGTGACAGTAAGAAAATTTTAATTTTTCGACAAAAAAAACGAGATGCTGCCGGGGTGGTCCAAATTTTGAATTTCAGACTTTATGGCTCGTCATAAGAAACAGCTCTCTTTACCTTTCTTGTGGTCTTTCATCAACAAATTATACATGTACGTTATCTGTGTGACTTACTTAATAAAATAACATCGTTTTTGTGACAATAAAAAAATTTTCATTTATCGACAAAAAAAACGAGAAGCTGCCGGGGTGGTCCAAATTTTGAATTTCAGACCTCATTGCTCGTCCTCAAAAACAGCTCTCTTTACCATTCTCGTGGTCTTTCATCAACAAATTATGCATGTACGTTATCTGTGTGACTTACTTAATAAAAAAGCATCATTTTTGTGACAGTAAGAAAATTTTAATTTTTCGACAAAAAAAACGAGATGCTGCCGGGGTGGTCCAAATTTTGAATTTCAGACTTTATGGCTCGTCATAAGAAACAGCTCTCTTTACCTTTCTTGTGGTCTTTCATCAACAAATTATACATGTACGTTATCTGTGTGACTTACTTAATAAAATAACATCGTTTTTGTGACAATAAAAAAATTTTCATTTATCGACAAAAAAAACGAGAAGCTGCCGGGGTGGTCCAAATTTTGAATTTCAGACCTCATTGCTCGTCCTCAAAAACAGCTCTCTTTACCATTCTTGTGGTCTTTCATCAACAAATTATACATGTACGTTATCTGTGTGACTTACTTAATAAAATAGCATCATTTTTGTGACAGTAAGAAAATTTTAATTTATCGACAAAAAAAACGAGATGCTGCCGGGGTGGTCCAAATTTTGAATTTCAGACTTTATTGCTCGTCCCAAAAAACAGCTCTCTTTACCTACCTTGTGGTCCATCATCAAAAAATTATACATGTACGTTATCTGTGTGACTTACTTAATAAAATAGCATCGTTTTTGTGACGATAAAAAAATTTTCATTTATCGACAAAAAAACGAGATGCTGCCGGGGTGGTCCAAATTTTGAGTTTCAGTCTTTATTGCTCGTCCTAAAAACAGCTCTCTTTACCTACCTTGTGGTCCGTCATCAAAAAATTATACATGTACGTTATCTGCGTGACTTACTTAATAAAATAGCATCGTTTTTGTGACAATAAAAAAATTTTCATTTATTGACAAAAAAACCAGATGCTGCCGGGGTGGTCCAAATTTTGAATTTCAGACCTCATTGCTCGTCCTAAAAAACAGCTCTCTTTACCATTCTTGTGGTCTTTCATCAACAAATTATACATGTACGTTATCTGTGTGACTTACTTAATAAAATAGCATCATTTTTGTGACAATAAAAAAATTTTCATTTATCGGCAAAAAAAACGAGATGCTGCCGGGGTGGTCCAAATTTTGAATTTCAGACTTTATTGCTCGTCCTAAAAACCAGCTCTCTTTACCATTCTTGTGATCCTTCATCAACAAATTATACATGTACGTTATCTGTGTGACTTACTTAATAAAAAAGCATCGTTTTTGTGACAGTAAAAAAATTTTCATTTACCGACAAAAAAAAAGAGATGCTGCCGGGGTGGTCCAAATTTTGAATTTCAGACCTCATTGCTCGTCCTAAAAAACAGCTCTCTTTACCATTCTTGTGGTCTTTCATCAACAAATTATACATGTACGTTATCTGTGTGACTTACTTAATAAAATAGCATCGTTTTTGTGACGATAAAAAAATTTTCATTTATCGACAAAAAAAACGAGATGCTGCCAGGGTGGTCCAAATTTTGAATTTCAGACTTTATTGCTCGTCCTAAAAACCAGCTCTCTTTACCTACCTTGTGGTCCATCATCAAAAAATTATACATGTACGTTATCTGCGTGACTTACTTAATAAAAAAGCATCATTTTTGTGACAATAAAAGAATTTTCATTTATCGACAAAAAAAAACGAGATGCTGCCGGGGTGGTCCAAATTTTGAATTTCAGACTTTATTGCTCGTCCCAAAAAACAGCTCTCTTTACCTACCTTGTGGTCCATCATCAAAAAATTATACATGTACGTTATCTGTGTGACTTACTTAATAAAATAGCATCGTTTTTGTGACGATAAAAAAATTTTCATTTATCGACAAAAAAAACGAGATGCTGCCGGGGTGGTCCAAATTTTGAATTTCAGACTTTATTGCTCGTCCTAAAAACCAGCTCTCTTTACCTACCTTGTGGTCCATCATCAACAAATTATACATGTACGTTATCTGTGTGACTTACTTAATAAAATAGCATCATTTGTGTGACAATAAAAAAATTTTCATTTATCGACAAAAAAACCAGATGCTGCCGGGGTGGTCCAAATTTTGAATTTCAGACCTCATTGCTCATCCTAAAAAACAGCTCTCTTCACCATTCTTGTGGTCTTTCATCAACAAATTATACATGTACGTTATCTGTGTGACTTACTTAATAAAATAGCATCATTTGTGTGACAATAAAAAAATTTTCATTTATCGACAAAAAAACCAGATGCTGCCGGGGTGGTCCAAATTTTGAATTTCAGACTTTATTGCTCGTCCTAAAAACCAGCTCTCTTTACCTACCTTGTGGTCCATCATCAAAAAATTATACATGTACGTTATCTGCGTGACTTACTTAATAAAAAAGCATCATTTTTGTGACAATAAAAGAATTTTCATTTATCGACAAAAAAACGAGATGCTGCCGGGGTGGTCCAAATTTTGAATTTCAGACCTCATTGCTCGTCCTAAAAAACAGCTCTCTTTACCATTCTTGTGGTCTTTCATCAACAAATTATACATGTACGTTATCTGTGTGACTTACTTAATAAAATAGCATCATTTGTGTGACAATAAAAAAATTTTCATTTATCGACAAAAAAACCAGATGCTGCCGGGGTGGTCCAAATTTTGAATTTCAGACCTCATTGCTCATCCTAAAAAACAGCTCTCTTCACCATTCTTGCGGTCTTTCATCAACAAATTATACATGTACGTTATCTGTGTGACTTACTTAATAAAATAGCATCATTTGTGTGACAATAAAAAAATTTTCATTTATCGACAAAAAAACCAGATGCTGCCGGGGTGGTCCAAATTTTGAATTTCAGACTTTATTGCTCGTCCTAAAAACCAGCTCTCTTTACCTACCTTGTGGTCCATCATCAAAAAATTATACATGTACGTTATCTGCGTGACTTACTTAATAAAAAAGCATCATTTTTGTGACAATAAAAGAATTTTCATTTATCGACAAAAAAAACGAGATGCTGCCGGGGTGGTCCAAATTTTGAATTTCAGACCTCATTGCTCGTCCTAAAAAACAGCTCTCTTTACCATTCTTGTGGTCTTTCATCAACAAATTATACATGTACGTTATCTGTGTGACTTACTTAATAAAATAGCATCATTTTTGTGACAATAAAAAAATTTTCATTTATCGACAAAAAAAACGAGATGCTGCCGGGGTGGTCCAAATTTTGAATTTCAGACCTCATTGCTCGTCCTAAAAAACAGCTCTCTTTACCATTCTTGTGGTCTTTCATCAACAAATTATACATGTACGTTATCTGTGTGACTTACTTAATAAAATAGCATCATTCTTGTGACAGTAAGAAAAATTTAATTTATCGACAAAAAAAACGAGATGCTGCCGGGGTGGTCCAAATTTTGAATTTCAGACTTTATTGCTCGTCCTAAAAAACAGCTCTCTTTACCATTCTTGTGGTCTTTCATCAACAAATTGTACATGTACGTTATCTGTGTGACTTACTTAATAAAATAGCATCATTTTTGTGACAGTAAGAAAATTTTAATTTATCGACAAAAAAAACGAGATGCTGCCGGGGTGGTCCAAATTTTGAATTTCAGACTTTATTGCTCGTCCTAAAAACCAGCTCTCTTTACCATTCTTGTGGTCCTTCATCAACAAATTATACATGTACGTTATCTGTGTGACTAACTTAATAAAAAAGCATCGTTTTTGTGACAATAAAAAAATTTTAATTTATCGACAAAAAAAACGAGATGCTGCCGGGGTGGTCCAAATTTTGAATTTCAGACCTCATTGCTCATCCTAAAAAACAGCTCTCTTCACCATTCTTGCGGTCTTTCATCAACAAATTATACATGTACGTTATCTGTGTGACTTACTTAATAAAATAGCATCATTTGTGTGACAATAAAAAAATTTTCATTTATCGACAAAAAAACCAGATGCTGCCGGGGTGGTCCAAATTTTGAATTTCAGACTTTATTGCTCGTCCTAAAAACCAGCTCTCTTTACCTATCTTGTGGTCCATCATCAAAAAATTATACATGTACGTTATCTGCGTGACTTACTTAATAAAAAAGCATCATTTTTGTGACAATAAAAGAATTTTCATTTATCGACAAAAAAAACGAGATGCTGCCGGGGTGGTCCAAATTTTGAATTTCAGACCTCATTGCTCGTCCTAAAAAACAGCTCTCTTTACCATTCTTGTGGTCTTTCATCAACAAATTATACATGTACGTTATCTGTGTGACTTACTTAATAAAATAGCATCATTTTTGTGACAATAAAAAAATTTTCATTTATCGACAAAAAAAACGAGATGCTGCCGGGGTGGTCCAAATTTTGAATTTCAGACCTCATTGCTCGTCCTAAAAAACAGCTCTCTTTACCATTCTTGTGGTCTTTCATCAACAAATTATACATGTACGTTATCTGTGTGACTTACTTAATAAAATAGCATCATTCTTGTGACAGTAAGAAAATTTTAATTTATCGACAAAAAAAACGAGATGCTGCCGGGGTGGTCCAAATTTTGAATTTCAGACTTTATTGCTCGTCCTAAAAAACAGCTCTCTTTACCATTCTTGTGGTCTTTCATCAACAAATTGTACATGTACGTTATCTGTGTGACTTACTTAATAAAATAGCATCATTTTTGTGACAGTAAGAAAATTTTAATTTATCGACAAAAAAAACGAGATGCTGCCGGGGTGGTCCAAATTTTGAATTTCAGACTTTATTGCTCGTCCTAAAAACCAGCTCTCTTTACCATTCTTTTGGTCCTTCATCAACAAATTATACATGTACGTTATCTGTGTGACTAACTTAATAAAAAAGCATCGTTTTTGTGACAATAAAAAAATTTTAATTTATCGACAAAAAAAACGAGATGCTGCCGGGGTGGTCCAAATTTTGAATTTCAGACTTTATGGCTCGTCATAGGAAACAGCTCTCTTTACCTTTCTTGTGGTCTTTCATCAACAAATTATACATGTACGTTATCTGTGTGATTTACTTAATAAAATAGCATCGTTTTTGTGACAATAAAAGAATTTTCATTTATCGACAAAAAAAACGAGAAGCTGCCGGGGTGGTCCAAATTTTGAATTTCAGACCTCATTGCTCGTCCTCAAAAACAGCTCTCTTTACCAATCTTGTGGTCTTTCATCAACAAATTATACATGTACGTTATCTGTGTGGCTTACTTAATAAAATAGCATCATTCTTGTGACAGTAAGAAAATTTTAATTTATCGACAAAAAAAACGAGATGCTGCCGGGGTGGTCCAAATTTTGAATTTCAGACTTTATTGCTCGTCCTAAAAAACAGCTCTCTTCACCATTCTTGTGGTATTTCATCAACAAATGATACATGTACGTTATCTGTGTGACTTACTTAATAAAATAGCATCATTTTTGTGACAGTAAAAAAAAATTTTCATTTATCGACAAAAAAAACGAGATGCTGCCGGGGTGGTCCAAATTTTGAATTTCAGACCTCATTGCTCGTCCTAAAAAACAGCTCTCTTTACCATTCTTGTGGTCTTTCATCAACAAATTATACATGTACGTTATCTGTGTGACTTACTTAATAAAATAGCATCGTTTTTGTGACAATAAAAGAATTTTCATTTATCGACAAAAAAAACGAGATGCTGCCGGGGTGGTATAAATTTTGAATTTCAGACTTTATTGCTCGTCCTAAAAACCAGCTCTCTTTACCATTCTCGTGGTCTTTCATCAACAAATTATACATGTACGTTATCTGTGTGACTTACTTAATAAAAAAGCATCGTTTTTGTGACAGTAAAAAAATTTTCATTTATCGACAAAAAAACGAGATGCTGCCGGGGTGGTCCAAATTTTGAATTTCAGACTTTATTCCTCGTCCTAAAAACCAGCTCTCTTTACCATTCTTGTGGTCCTTCATCAACAAATTATACATGTACGTAGTCTGGGTGACTTACTTAATAATATAACATCATTTTTTTGACAGTAAGAAAATTTTAATTTATTGACAAAAAAACGAGATGCTGCCGGGGTGGTCCAAATTTTGAATTTCAGACTTTATGGCTCGTCATAAGAAACAGCTCTCTTTACCATTCTTGTGGTCCTTCATCAACAAATTATACATGTACGTTATCTGTGTGACTAACTTAACAAAAAAGCATCGTTTTTGTGACAATAAGAAAATTTTAATTTATCGACAAAAAAAACGAGATGCTGCCGGGGTGGTATAAATTTTGAATTTCAGACTTTATTGCTCGTCCTAAAAACCAGCTCTCTTTACCATTCTCGTGGTCTTTCATCAACAAATTATACATGTACGTTATCTGTGTGACTTACTTAATAAAAAAGCATCATTTTTGTGACAGTAAGAAAATTTTAATTTATCGACAAAAAAAACGAGATGCTGCCGGGGTGGTCCAAATTTTGAATTTCAGACTTTATTGCTCGTCCTAAAAAACAGCTCTCTTCACCATTCTTGTGGTATTTCATCAACAAATGATACATGTACGTTATCTGTGTGACTTACTTAATAAAATAGCATCATTTTTGTGACAGTAAAAAAAAATTTTCATTTATCGACAAAAAAAACGAGATGCTGCCGGGGTGGTCCAAATTTTGAATTTCAGACTTCATTGCTCGTCCTAAAAAACAGCTCTCTTTACTATTCTTGTGGTCTTTCATCAACAAATTATACACGTACGTTATCTGTGTGACTTACTTAATAAAATAGCATCGTTTTTGTGACAATAAAAAAATTTTCATTTATCGACAAAAAAAACGAGATGCTGCCGGGGTGGTCCAAATTTTGAATTTCAGACTTTATGGCTCGTCATAAGAAACAGCTCTCTTTACCATTCTTGTGGTCCTTCATCAACAAATTATACATGTACGTTATCTGTGTGACTAACTTAACAAAAAAGCATCGTTTTTGTGACAATAAGAAAATTTTAATCTATCGACAAAAAAAACGAGATGCTGCCGGGGTGGTATAAATTTTGAATTTCAGACTTTATTGCTCGTCCTAAAAACCAGCTCTCTTTACCATTCTCGTGGTCTTTCATCAACAAATTATACATGTACGTTATCTGTGTGACTTACTTAATAAAAAAGCATCATTTTTGTGACAATAAAAGAATTTTCATTTATCGACAAAAAAAAAGAGATGCTGCCGGGGTGGTCCAAATTTTGAATTTCAGACCTCATTGCTCGTCCTAAAAAACAGCTCTCTTTTCCATTCTTGTGGTCTTTCATCAACAAATTATACATGTACGTTATCTGTGTGACTTACTTAATAAAATAGCATCATTTTTGTGACAATAAAAAAAATTTCATTTATCGACAAAAAAAACGAGATGCTGCCGGGGTGGTCCAAATTTTGAATTTCAGACCTCATTGCTCATCCTAAAAAACAGCTCTCTTCACCATTCTTGTGGTCTTTCATCAACAAATTATACACGTACGTTATCTGTGTGACTTACTTAATAAAAAAGCATCATTTTTGTGACAATAAAAGAATTTTCATTTATCGACAAAAAAAACGAGATGCTGCCGGGGTGGTCCAAATTTTGAATTTCAGACCTCATTGCTCGTCCTCAAAAACAGCTCTCTTTACCATTCTTGTGGTCTTTCATCAACAAATTATACATGTACGTTATCTGTGTGACTTACTTAATAAAAAAGCATCATTTTTGTGACAATAAAAGAATTTTCATTTATCGACAAAAAAAACGAGATGCTGCCGGGGTGGTCCAAATTTTGAATTTCAGACCTCATTGCTCGTCCTAAAAAACAGCTCTCTTTACCATTCCTGTGGTCTTTCATCAAAAAATTATACATGTACGTTATCTGTGTGACTTACTTAATAAAATAGCATCATTTTTGTGACAGTAAGAAAATTTTAATTTATCGACAAAAAAAACGAGATGCTGCCGGGGTGGTCCAAATTTTGAATTTCAGACTTTATTGCTCGTCCTAAAAAACAGCTCTCTTCACCATTCTTGTGGTATTTCATCAACAAATGATACATGTACGTTATCTGTGTGACTTACTTAATAAAATAGCATCATTTTTGTGACAGTAAAAAAAAATTTTCATTTATCGACAGAAAAAACGAGATGCTGCCGGGGTGGTCCAAATTTTGAATTTCAGACTTCATTGCTCGTCCTAAAAAACAGCTCTCTTTACCATTCTTGTGGTCTTTCATCAACAAATTATACATGTACGTTATCTGTGTGACTTACTTAATAAAATAGCATCGTTTTTGTGACAATAAAAGAATTTTCATTTATCGACAAAAAAAACGAGATGCTGCCGGGGTGGTCCAAATTTTGAATTTCAGACCTCATTGCTCGTCCTCAATAACAGCTCTCTTTACCATCCTTGTGGTCTTTCATCAACAAATTATACATGTACGCTATCTGTGTGACTTACTTAATAAAATAGCATCGTTTTTGTGACAATAAAAAAATTTTCATTTATCGACAAAAAAAACGAGATGCTGCCGGGGTGGTCCAAATTTTGAATTTCAGACTTTATTGCTCGTCCTAAAAACCAGCTCTCTTTACCATTCTTGTGGTCCTTCATCAACAAATTAAACATGTACGTTATCTGTGTGACTAACTTAATAAAAAAGCATCGTTTTTGTGACAATAAGAAAATTTTAATTTATCGACAAAAAAAACGAGATGCTGCCGGGGTGGTCCAAATTTTGAATTTCAGACTTTATGGCTCGTCATAAGAAACAGCTCTCTTTACCTTTCTTGTGGTCTTTCATCAACAAATTATACATGTACGTTATCTGTGTGACTTACTTAATAAAATAGCAACGTTTTTGTGACAATAAAAGAATTTTCATTTATCGACAAAAAAAACGAGATGCTGCCGGGGTGGTCCAAATTTTGAATTTCAGACCTCATTGCTCGTCCTAAAAAACAGCTCTCTTTACCATTCTTGTGGTCTTTCATCAACAAATTATACATGTACGTTATCTGTGTGACTTACTTAATAAAATAGCATCGTTTTTGTGACAATAAAAGAATTTTCATTTATCGACAAAAAAAACGAGATGCTGCCGGGGTGGTCCAAATTTTGAATTTCAGACCTCATTGCTCGTCCTCAATAACAGCTCTCTTTACCATTCTTGTGGTCTTTCATCAACAAATTATACATGTACGTTATCTGTGTGACTTACTTAATAAAATAGCATCGTTTTTGTGACAATAAAAAAATTTTCATTTATCGACAAAAAAAACGAGATGCTGCCGGGGTGGTCCAAATTTTGAATTTCAGACTTTGTTGCTCGTCCTAAAAACCAGCTCTCTTTACCATTCTTGTGGTCCTTCATCAACAAATTATACATGTACGTTATCTGTGTGACTAACTTAATAAAAAAGCATCGTTTTTGTGACAATAAGAAAATTTTAATTTATCGACAAAAAAAACGAGATGCTGCCGGGGTGGTCCAAATTTTGAATTTCAGACTTTATGGCTCGTCATAAAAAACAGCTCTCTTTACCTTTCTTGTGGTCTTTCATCAACAAATTATACATGTACGTTATCTGTGTGACTTACTTAATAAAATAGCAACGTTTTTGTGACAATAAAAGAATTTTCATTTATCGACAAAAAAAACGAGATGCTGCCGGGGTGGTCCAAATTTTGAATTTCAGACCTCATTGCTCGTCCTAAAAAACAGCTCTCTTTACCATTCTTGTGGTCTTTCATCAACAAATTATACATGTACGTTATCTGTGTGACTTACTTAATAAAATAGCATCATTTTTGTGACAATAAAACAATTTTCATTTATCGACAAAAAAAACGAGATGCTGCCGGGGTGGTATAAATTTTGAATTTCAGACTTTATTGCTCGTCCCATAAAACAGCCCTCTTTACCTACCTTGTGGTCCGTCATCAAAAAATTATACATGTACCTTATCTGTGTGACTTACTTAATAAAATAGCATCGTTTTTGTGACGATAAAAAAATTTCAATTTATCGACAAAAAAACGAGATGCTGCCGGGGTGATCCAAATTTTGAATTTCAGACTTTATAGCTCGTCATAAGAAACAGCTGTCTTTACCATTCTCGTGGTCTTTCATCAACAAATTATACATGTAAATTACATTTTTTCTATTTTATTTAAATAAAAAAAATATATTATTTATTAATCTTTTGAGCAAGTTCGTTCATTACACTGATACTGAACTTCAACTGACTGTTCAATTTATTTTACTGATCTATTTATACATTTTATGATTGATCAAGTTGGGTGGGCTTGAGTCATACAAATCAATTATTCTACCAAATGAAACCTGACACTTATGGGATGCGATATTGTTCTATGATTTGGTCTGGGCGTTGGATTGTGTCGTTGCTGTTGCAGTTTCTGCTATCTAAGCACTTTCTGCCTAAGTGTTGTGTCTGCGTCGTGTCGGTTGCTGCTGTAATTTCTGCTATCTAAGCACTTCCTGCGTAAGTGTTGTGTGATTGCGCCATGCGTTAACTCCCCTCTTTCTTAAGAGAAACGTCCCGTTTCTTCAAACTTTTCGGATAGGTTTTTAATTTTGGTGTTCAGCTCGCTGAAAACGATTTCTTCAATTTCCTTTGTATTGCTTATATTTCTTGAAATTTGTATGGGGAACTTTTTCCTTATACCGTATATGGTAAAACTGATGACTATGATTATTAACATGAATGTTGTTGTGGATGAAATCGGATGATTTGTTATTTCTTTTTTCATGGAATGAATTATATTAATATTCTGGAATCTTAATTCTCTATCTTCGGATTCTATATATTCAATTGTGTCGTAATTGTTTAAATGGCTTGTTTTTAGGTAATTCCAAATTGCTGACGTCGGGTTTTGATATGTCGTATTGTCGATTATTGTTGTATTGTCAAATGTAACTAAATAGACGCCTTCCACTGGATGTCCATCGATTGTGTGTTTGCCGGAAACTAATATCGCTCCATCTTTTATAATTTCAATTTTTTTATTTTTTTCTTTAATTTTTAAGCATTGCCCTTTATTATTATTTAATATATCTGTTAAACATGATTCTACTAAATTTAAAATACAAAATATGTTTCTCAACTCGATCTTACACTTTTTAACATTTAAAAACTTATCATTACATTTTACAATTTCATTATTTATTATAAGTTTTCCGTCTTCATGGCTTATGGCCCTTGCTTCAAATAAAATACAATTTATTTTAGTTATTGGATATTTAATATGAATAACTATGACATCTTTATTTTGTATAATTTTAAATTTAGAAACATCCATTAAGTCCGTTAAAGTAACGCTTTCATGTTCGTGATTTGAAATTTCTTTAATTTCTTGAAGGTTTAAAATAGCTGGGTTTAATATACCAATTTTAGCGAAAGTTAATGTTTGAATTGTATTTTGCAATTCTGTAATTATCAGTTTATTTCTTTCCCTAGTTATTCTTATTTTCGACTGTATTTCTAAGTCTTTGATTGAATTAGATAATTTATTGATTGAATTAAATATTTCGGAATTTGTAATGAATTGTTTGTTATTATTGTCTGTAAGTTCTGAAATTTTATTTGTTATAAGTACTAAGTCGTCATGGTCTGGTGTTCCTGCTATCCATTTCCAAATGGATCCTAATTCATTGATTCCTCTCTTGCTTCTGTGTCTTGTCATTCGTAACTGTCCTAATAATGATTTAATTAAACTTATTTCTACATCGTTATTATAATTATTGTCGTATAAATTGTTATCTTCGTCGGTAATAACTTCGTATTTTGTATAATTATTGTATTTATAAAAATGAGTTTGCGTTTCTTCTACTAGTTCGTTTATATAAGTTAAATTGATAATATGGAAAATTTCACCGTAATCTTCGTAGATTGCCGTATTGCCTTGTTCTATAAGTACGTAATTTTCTCGAGTATAGTCAGTTATTTCTGTGGACGCTATGTCTATTAGTATTAACGAAATTATCCAGATCATTTTCCTGGAAAGATATTTAAAATTCTAAGTCTTAATATTGTCTTTATGTACTATTCTATTTCTTTGATGGATTCTAACTTTATTTCCTAGATCTTCCTTGACTTTTTGTTTTTTATATTTTGCCAAAAGTTTGTTTCTATTTCCTACAATTTTTTCATAAATAACTTTATTGGGGGCATAAGTTTTAGTATTTCTATTTTTATTATCTCTTTCTAACATTTTCCTCTGAGCTTCTATTAGCTTTGATTCTATATCTATATGTATTACTTTATTAAAGAGAACTTCATAAGGTTTTTGGTTAGTAACTGAATGAATTGTTTTATTGTATTGTTGTGCGGCTCTAAAGATTGATTCTACATCACTTATTAGATAAAATTCCTGTTTTAAGCATCTTGCAATTTCAATTAAAGTGGAATGTGCCCTTTCTACCTGGCCATTTGATGTACTATGTTTAGGATCGCAAAAATATATCTCAATGCCTAATCTTTTCATTAAAGTTTTAAATTGTTCTGATGAAAAACCTGGTTCGTTATCCATTGTTATTCTTTTAGCTTCTGGAAAACTTTGTAGTAATTCTAAAACCTTCTCGTCTAATTTTGTTTTATCTTCAATTAATTTTACAACTAAGAATTTCGAAAACGCGTCAATACAAGTTAAAAATTTTAATTGTTGAGCGAAAAATATATCTAGGTGTACCTGCTCCCCCTCTTTCTTAGGAATTGGAGCCTCTCCAATTGGTATCTTTGTTGGATGTCTATCGTATTTGCTTTTGTTGCAAATTTCACAATTTCTAACGAATTCCTTGAATTGTTTACTCATTTCGGGCCAATAATATGATTTATAAATTTGTTTGAGGTTTTCTCTGTAACTCCTATGTGCCCGTGTGTGTGTTTGCTCTATTATCACATGTTGATCCTCACTATTTGTAATATCTATTGGAAAATTTTTTGCATACAAAAATTTATTATTAAAAGTTTCTTTCAATTTTCCTTTAATTTCATACAGATCCTCCGGCGTACAATGTATTGCGATTATCCCTGGTTGGATATATTCTTTTAAAATTGTTATAAGGTTAACTACGGTATCATATTCTATAATGTGCCTGGTTTTTCCAAAATTTCTGACCTGTTCATGAATAGTAAAATTAGCTTTGCTCAGCAATATTTGCTGTTTAAATTGATTAAGAGGTTTTGAAGTTTCCTTAATTTCCGAATTATCGCTGCTTTCAGCGGAATGTTGTGTTCCTGTTATTGAAGATCCGTCTGATAAGTTATTTAAAATTTGCCTAGAAAGTGCATCTGCGACTATGTTTGTCGTACCTGGCTTGTATATTATTTTGGGAGCATATTCTTCAATAAAAGCGTGCCATCTTTTCATTTTGGCATTAGGATTGCGGGTTGATACCGCGAAGGTTAATGGTTGGTGATCCGTATGGATCTCTAAATCTGAAACTCCATAAAGGTAGTTTCTCAAGGTTTTCAAAGCCCAAACAATGGCATAAAGTTCTTTCTCATTTGTCGCATAATTTTGTTCCGTTGAATCTAGAGTTTTGGAAATAAAAGTTATTGGTCTACCTTCCTGTGTGAGTACACCACCTATTGCATTATTTGAAGCATCTGTTGTAAGAATAAATTTCTTATTGAAATTTGGCTGTACGAGTTCTACTTCATTTATTAATGAATCTTTCAATTTTTGACAGGCTGAAATTCCCTCTTGGTCTAATGTGACTACTGTTTTCTTTGATAAATGTTGGGAGACTTTCCCATTTTGTCCTAATAAATGTTTTGTTAGGGGTTTAGCTACAGTGGCATAGTTCTTTATGAACTTCCTGTAGTATCCTGTCATACCTAAAAAGCTTCTTAACTGTCTTAAGGTTGTAGGTATTGGGAAATTCGATATTGCTTCAATTTTCTTGGGATCTGTCTTAATAATATTATGGCTTACAATATATCCTAAATATTCTACTTCTGATTTAAAAAACTTCGATTTTTCCAAAGATATTTTCATGTTTGCTTTTTTCAACGTTTCGATTATTTTTCTTAAGTGCTTCCCGTGGTCTTCTAAAGTTTCCGAAAATACAATTATATCATCGATATATACGTGACAGATTTTTCCTATGTGTTCACGCAGTATGTTATCCATCGCTCTTTGGAATATGCTTGGAGCATTTTTCAACCCAAATGGCATTCTCAAAAATTCATACTTCCCATTATTTACTGCGAAGGAAGTCTTCTCAATATCATTTTTGTTCATCTTTATTTGATGGAAACCTGATTCTAGGTCAATGGTAGAGAAATATTTCGATCCACCCAAATTTGACAATATAACATTTGTGTCGGGTATCGGATATTTATCAGATACAGTTTTTTCATTTAGTTTTTTATAGTCAATTACCATTCTAAGCTTGGGTGTTCCATCCTCATTAATGCCTTTTTTCGGCACTACCCATATAGGCGAGTTATATGGACTTTTGCTTGGTTGAATAATTCCTTCATTCAACAACTTTTTAATTTCGTTATTCACAAACGAGTTAACAGATAGAGGGTAAGGATACTGTTTGCTCCATATAGGAGTTTCAACAGTTGTGCGTATTGTTGCCTCTACATCTGTTCTAAACAACAAATTCGTATTTATATTGGAATGCATTGTTTTTACTTGATTTACAATTTCGTTCCTCATTTCGTCAATATTTAGTGTATTGACCTTATTTACGTTGTTATTAGTTCCTTCAACTAATATTTCTTTTTTCTTGCTATTAGTTTTTCCAACTAATATCTTAGAGGTTTCTGATGAATCATCTTTATTTTGATTCTGAATTTGATTTATTTCTTCTTTTATTGTTTCGGAACCGTCTTCCGAGGTAAACATATCTTCACTATTTCCACCTTGAGTTAGTGTCCCTTTTTTAAAATCTAATATTATTCCGCTTTCGTTTATAACGTTAAAACCTATCAATAAATCTGCTTCCAGATTTGCTAATTCATAAAATCTTATCTTTTTATTAAATATATTACCTTCATAAAAATGTGTGATAATAGAGTACCCATTAATGGTTTTAACTCTCTTCTTAATCGCTAATTCCTGTCTAAACGATAAGATATTAGGTCTACAGTAAGAACTTGTAGCACCTGTATCTATGAGAATTTTTATTCTCTTTCCGGTTCTATTGTTTTGTCTGAATATATAGGGCAGTCGAGGCGATCTTCTAAAAAAGCGTCCTCATTTATGTTATTTACCCTTTGATTTTTATTTTGAGGCTGTGAACTACTGTGAACACTTTCGTGTGGCCTCTTCTCAACCTGTTGGTTAAATCTTTGTTGATAATGGTTATTAGGATTATGGGGGTTGTTATTAGGGAATGTGTTACCCTGCCTGAAATTATTATTATTATAATTTGGTTTATTCGTGGTTTGTTTTGATCTATCTACATCCATTGGTTCCGGTTTTGGGGGATTATTTCTCTTGTTATTATTGTTATTACTTTGGTTATTATTCGGATTGTTATTTTGTGGGAACCTAAGGTTATTTCTATAATTATTATTCCTGTTATTATTATTATTATTATTAGTGTTGGATGTGGATTGGTTACGGCCGAATTGCATAGCAAAATTGGCTCTTAAATTATTTGATTCCAATTCTTGTGCTTTCGCTAAAGCACTAGGCAAATCCTCGGGGGATAGAGAGAATATAATGTTTGATAAAGGAGCGTTAAGCCCTGTTATAAATACGCGAAGAGCATTACGTCTGTTGATGTTATTTAGTTCTTTCGTGAGTGTCGTGTCCATACCGTGCGTCATAATGGTCTTATTTATTAATAAGGTCAACTTCTTGTTGACTAAATTATAGTAGTCGATTATTGGCAAGTTTCCTTGTCGTAATACGCTGAGTTCCTGCTCGATTATATGAGCTGGTCTCTTGTCTGCGTATGCAAAATCTAAGCGTGCAAAAATTGCATCGAAGTTGAGTACCGTTCCGTGATTGGTTAGAGTATCATTCGCGTTAAGCGTGACTTTGTTCCTTAATATAGTAAGGGCAGCAAAGTATTTGCGGCTACCTTTCCTATAAAGGCTCATTGAATTGTTAGCAGCTTCTCGCCAGCTAACATAGGTGTTTGAGTTACCAGAGAATTCTGGTAAAGATTTAATCACATCTAGTGATTCGTTGCAGACAATGTCGTCATCAATTGTCTGTGGAGAATAGTCTGTGACTACATTCAAACCTGTCACTAAGGACAATTGAGTCTTTAAGCTGTCGATTTCAGCTTTGAGGGAGGTTGTATTGGCTACGATAAGCCGAGCTATTAAGTCTTCATTATTTACCGCCATTTTTAAATTTATTCACAAATTTTATACTTGTATTTTATTTTTAATCTTTCTTTCAAAAACTAAATTGTATTTTATTTTTAATCTTTCTTTTAAAAACTCACTTTCAAATATTTTAATTAAATCAATTTTACATACATTAAGTTCTTAATTATAAAAAGATTTTTTTTTTTTAAATATTTTTCTTCAAATTATTTTTTATATAATATATTATATAATCTTTTTTAGATTCTACCTTAAAATTCTACTGGATACTTTTTCTTTCTTCTTGTGGTTTTTCTTCTTGTGGTTTTTCTTCTTGTGGTTTTTCTTCTTGTGGTTTTTCTTCTTGTGGTTTTTCTTCTTGTGGTTTTTCTTCTTGTGGTTTTTCTTCTTGTGGTTTTTCTTCTTGTACACTTTATTTGGTTCACTTTCTTATTCTTTTTCTCCCTTTTGGGATACTTATTTTTTCTTCACTTAAGGGTTTTGTTTTTTTACTTTTCTCCCTTTTGGGATACTTGTTTTTTTTCACTTGTGGGTTTTGTTTCACTTTTCTTTTCACACCATACTTTTTATTTTCTGGTTTTTTTTTTTTTTTACTTGCCTACCGTTGGGCGCCAATTACATTTTTTCTATTTTATTTAAATAAAAAAAATATATTATTTATTAATCTTTTGAGCAAGTTCGTTCATTACACTGATACTGAACTTCAACTGACTGTTCAATTTATTTTACTGATCTATTTATACATTTTATGATTGATCAAGTTGGGTGGGCTTGAGTCATACAAATCAATTATTCTACCAAATGAAACCTGACACTTATGGGATGCGATATTGTTCTATGATTTGGTCTGGGCGTTGGATTGTGTCGTTGCTGTTGCAGTTTCTGCTATCTAAGCACTTTCTGCCTAAGTGTTGTGTCTGCGTCGTGTCGGTTGCTGCTGTAATTTCTGCTATCTAAGCACTTCCTGCGTAAGTGTTGTGTGATTGCGCCATGCGTTAACTTGTACGTTATCTGTGTGACTTACTTAATAAAAAAGCATCATTTTTGTGACAATAAAAGAATTTTCATTTATCGACAAAAAAAAAGAGATGCTGCAGGGGTGGTCCAAATTTTGAATTTCAGACCTCATTGCTCGTCCTAAAAAACAGCTCTCTTTACCATTCTTGTGGTCTTTCATCAACAAATTATACATGTACGTTATCTGTGTGACTTACTTAATAAAATAGCATCATTTTTGTGACAATAAAAAAAATTTCATTTATCGACAAAAAAAACGAGATGCTGCCGGGTGGTCCAAATTTTGAATTTCAGACCTCATTGCTCATCCTAAAAAACAGCTCTCTTCACCATTCTTGTGGTATTTCATCAACAAATGATACATGCACGTTATCTGTGTGACTTACTTAATAAAATAGCATCATTTTTGTGACAGTAAAAAAAAATTTTCATTTATCGACAAAAAAAACGAGATGCTGCCGGGGTGGTCCAAATTTTGAATTTCAGACCTCATTGCTCGTCCTAAAAAACAGCTCTCTTTACCATTCTTGTGGTTTTTCATCAACAAATTATACATGTACGTTATCTGTGTGACTTACTTAATAAAATAGCATCGTTTTTGTGACAATAAAAGAATTTTCATTTATCGACAAAAAAAACGAGATGCTGCCGGGGTGGTCCAAATTTTGAATTTCAGACCTCATTGCTCGTCCTCAATAACAGCTCTCTTTACCATTCTTGTGGTCTTTCATCAACAAATTATACATGTACGTTATCTGTGTGACTTACTTAATAAAATAGCATCGTTTTTGTGACAATAAAAAAATTTTCATTTATCGACAAAAAAAACGAGATGCTGCCGGGTTGGTCCAAATTTTGAATTTCAGACTTTATTGCTCGTCCTAAAAACCAGCTCTCTTTACCATTCTTGTGGTCCTTCATCAACAAATTATACATGTACGTTATCTGTGTGACTAACTTAATAAAAAAGCATCGTTTTTGTGACAATAAGAAAATTTTAATTTATCGACAAAAAAAACGAGATGCTGCCGGGGTGGTCCAAATTTTGAATTTCAGACTTTATGGCTCGTCATAAGAAACAGCTCTCTTTACCTTTCTTGTGGTCTTTCATCAACAAATTATACATGTACGTTATCTGTGTGACTTACTTAATAAAATAGCAACGTTTTTGTGACAATAAAAGAATTTTCATTTATCGACAAAAAAAACGAGATGCTGCCGGGGTGGTCCAAATTTTGAATTTCAGACCTCATTGCTCGTCCTAAAAAACAGCTCTCTTTACCATTCTTGTGGTCTTTCATCAACAAATTATACATGTACGTTATCTGTGTGACTTACTTAATAAAATAGCATCATTTTTGTGACAATAAAACAATTTTCATTTATCGACAAAAAAAACGAGATGCTGCCGGGGTGGTATAAATTTTGAATTTCAGACTTTATTGCTCGTCCCATAAAACAGCTCTCTTTACCTACCTTGTGGTCCGTCATCAAAAAATTATACATGTACCTTATCTGTGTGACTTACTTAATAAAATAGCATCGTTTTTGTGACGATAAAAAAATTTCAATTTATCGACAAAAAAACGAGATGCTGCCGGGGTGGTCCAAATTTTGAATTTCAGACTTTATAGCTCGTCATAAGAAACAGCTGTCTTTACCATTCTCGTGGTCTTTCATCAACAAATTATACATGTACGTTATCTGTGTGACTTACTTAATAAAAAAGCATCATTTTTGTGACAATAAAAGAATTTTCATTTATCGACAAAAAAAAAGAGATGCTGCCGGGGTGGTCCAAATTTTGAATTTCAGACCTCATTGCTCGTCCTAAAAAACAGCTCTCTTTACCATTCTTGTGGTCTTTCATCAACAAATTATACATGTACGTTATCTGTGTGACTTACTTAATAAAATAGCATCGTTTTTGTGACAATAAAAAAAATTTCATTTATCGACAAAAAAAACGAGATGCTGCCGGGTGGTCCAAATTTTGAATTTCAGACCTCATTGCTCATCCTAAAAAACAGCTCTCTTCACCATTCTTGTGGTATTTCATCAACAAATGATACATGCACGTTATCTGTGTGACTTACTTAATAAAATAGCATCGTTTTTGTGACAATAAAAGAATTTTCATTTATCGACAAAAAAAACGAGATGCTGACGGGGTGGTCCAAATTTTGAATTTCAGACCTCATTGCTCGTCCTCAATAACAGCTCTCTTTACCATTCTTGTGGTCTTTCATTAACAAATTATACATGTACGTTATCTGTGTGACTTACTTAATAAAATAGCATCGTTTTTGTGACAATAAAAAAATTTTCATTTATCGACAAAAAAAACGAGATGCTGCCGGGGTGGTCCAAATTTTGAATTTCAGACTTTATTGCTCGTCCTAAAAACCAGCTCTCTTTACCATTATTGTGGTCCTTCATCAACAAATTATACATGTACGTTATCTGTGTGACTTACTTAATAAAATAGCAACGTTTTTGTGACAATAAAAGAATTTTCATTTATCGACAAAAAAAACGAGATGCTGCCGGGGTGGTCCAAATTTTGAATTTCAGACCTCATTGCTCGTCCTAAAACACAGCTCTCTTTACCATTCTTGTGGTCTTTCATCAACAAATTATACATGTACGTTATCTGTGTGACTTACTTAATAAAATAGCATCATTTTTGTGACAATAAAACAATTTTCATTTATCGACAAAAAAAACGAGATGCTGCCGGGGTGGTATAAATTTTGAATTTCAGACTTTATTGCTCGTCCCATAAAACAGCTCTCTTTACCTACCTTGTGGTCCGTCATCAAAAAATTATACATGTACCTTATCTGTGTGACTTACTTAATAAAATAGCATCGTTTTTGTGACGATAAAAAAATTTCAATTTATCGACAAAAAAACGAGATGCTGCCGGGGTGATCCAAATTTTGAATTTCAGACTTTATGGCTCGTCATAAGAAACAGCTGTCTTTACCATTCTCGTGGTCTTTCATCAACAAATTATACATGTACGTTATCTGTGTGACTTACTTAATAAAAAAGCATCATTTTTGTGACAATAAAAGAATTTTCATTTATCGACAAAAAAAACGAGATGCTGCCGGGGTGGTCCAAATTTTGAATTTCAGACCTCATTGCTCGTCCTCAATAACAGCTCTCTTTACCATTCTTGTGGTCTTTCATCAACAAATTATACATGTACGTTATCTGTGTGACTTACTTAATAAAATAGCATCGTTTTTGTGACAATAAAAAAATTTTCATTTATCGACAAAAAAAACGAGATGCTGCCGGGTTGGTCCAAATTTTGAATTTCAGACTTTATTGCTCGTCCTAAAAACCAGCTCTCTTTACCATTCTTGTGGTCCTTCATCAACAAATTATACATGTACGTTATCTGTGTGACTAACTTAATAAAAAAGCATCGTTTTTGTGACAATAAGAAAATTTTAATTTATCGACAAAAAAAACGAGATGCTGCCGGGGTGGTCCAAATTTTGAATTTCAGACTTTATGGCTCGTCATAAGAAACAGCTCTCTTTACCTTTCTTGTGGTCTTTCATCAACAAATTATACATGTACGTTATCTGTGTGACTTACTTAATAAAATAGCAACGTTTTTGTGACAATAAAAGAATTTTCATTTATCGACAAAAAAAACGAGATGCTGCCGGGGTGGTCCAAATTTTGAATTTCAGACCTCATTGCTCGTCCTAAAAAACAGCTCTCTTTACCATTCTTGTGGTCTTTCATCAACAAATTATACATGTACGTTATCTGTGTGACTTACTTAATAAAATAGCATCATTTTTGTGACAATAAAACAATTTTCATTTATCGACAAAAAAAACGAGATGCTGCCGGGGTGGTATAAATTTTGAATTTCAGACTTTATTGCTCGTCCCATAAAACAGCTCTCTTTACCTACCTTGTGGTCCGTCATCAAAAAATTATACATGTACCTTATCTGTGTGACTTACTTAATAAAATAGCATCGTTTTTGTGACGATAAAAAAATTTCAATTTATCGACAAAAAAACGAGATGCTGCCGGGGTGATCCAAATTTTGAATTTCAGACTTTATAGCTCGTCATAAGAAACAGCTGTCTTTACCATTCTCGTGGTCTTTCATCAACAAATTATACATGTACGTTATCTGTGTGACTTACTTAATAAAAAAGCATCATTTTTGTGACAATAAAAGAATTTTCATTTATCGACAAAAAAAAAGAGATGCTGCCGGGGTGGTCCAAATTTTGAATTTCAGACCTCATTGCTCGTCCTAAAAAACAGCTCTCTTTACCATTCTTGTGGTCTTTCATCAACAAATTATACATGTACGTTATCTGTGTGACTTACTTAATAAAATAGCATCATTTTTGTGACAATAAAAAAAATTTCATTTATCGACAAAAAAAACGAGATGCTGCCGGGTGGTCCAAATTTTGAATTTCAGACCTCATTGCTCATCCTAAAAAACAGCTCTCTTCACCATTCTTGTGGTATTTCATCAACAAATGATACATGCACGTTATCTGTGTGACTTACTTAATAAAATAGCATCATTTTTGTGACAGTAAAAAAAAATTTTCATTTATCGACAAAAAAAACGAGATGCTGCCGGGGTGGTCCAAATTTTGAATTTCAGACCTCATTGCTCGTCCTAAAAAACAGCTCTCTTTACCATTCTTGTGGTCTTTCATCAACAAATTATACATGTACGTTATCTGTGTGACTTACTTAATAAAATAGCATCGTTTTTGTGACAATAAAAGAATTTTCATTTATCGACAAAAAAAAACGAGATGCTGCCGGGGTGGTCCAAATTTTGAATTTCAGACCTCATTGCTCGTCCTCAATAACAGCTCTCTTTACCATTCTTGTGGTCTTTCATCAACAAATTATACATGTACGTTATCTGTGTGACTTACTTAATAAAATAGCATCGTTTTTGTGACAATAAAAAAATTTTCATTTATCGACAAAAAAAACGAGATGCTGCCGGGGTGGTCCAAATTTTGAATTTCAGACTTTATTGCTCGTCCTAAAAACCAGCTCTCTTTACCATTCTTGTGGTCCTTCATCAACAAATTATACATGTACGTTATCTGTGTGACTAACTTAATAAAAAAGCATCGTTTTTGTGACAATAAGAAAATTTTAATTTATCGACAAAAAAAACGAGATGCTGCCGGGGTGGTCCAAATTTTGAATTTCAGACTTTATGGCTCGTCATAAGAAACAGCTCTCTTTACCTTTCTTGTGGTCTTTCATCAACAAATTATACATGTACGTTATCTGTGTGACTTACTTAATAAAATAGCAACGTTCTTGTGACAATAAAAGAATTTTCATTTATCGACAAAAAAAACGAGATGCTGCCGGGGTGGTCCAAATTTTGAATTTCAGACCTCATTGCTCGTCCTAAAAAACAGCTCTCTTTACCATTCTTGTGGTCTTTCATCAACAAATTATACATGTACGTTATCTGTGTGACTTACTTAATAAAATAGCATCATTTTTGTGACAATAAAACAATTTTCATTTATCGACAAAAAAAACGAGATGCTGCCGGGGTGGTATAAATTTTGAATTTCAGACTTTATTGCTCGTCCTAAAAACCAGCTCTCTTTACCATTCTCGTGGTCTTTCATCAACAAATTATACATGTACGTAATCTGTGTGGGTTACTTAATAAAAAAGCATCATTTTTGAGACAGTAAGAAAATTTTAATTTATCGACAAAAAAAACGAGATGCTGCCGGGGTGGTCCAAATTTTGAATCTCAGACTTTATTGCTCGTCCTAAAAAAAAACTCTCTTCACCATTCTTGTGGTCTTTCATCAACAAATTATACATGTACGTTATCTGTGTGACTTACTTAATAAAAAAGCATCATTTTTGTGACAATAAAAGAATTTTCATTTATCGACAAAAAAAAAGAGATGCTGCCGGGGTGGTCCAAATTTTGAATTTTAGACCTCATTGCTCGTCCTAGAAAACAGCTCTCTTTACCATTCTTGTGGTCTTTCATCAACAAATTATACATGTACGTTATCTGTGTGACTTACTTAATAAAATAGCATCATTTTTGTGACAATAAAAAAAATTTCATTTATCGACAAAAAAAACGAGATGCTGCCGGGTGGTCCAAATTTTGAATTTCAGACCTCATTGCTCGTCCTAAAAAACAGCTCTCTTTACCATTCTTGTGGTCTTTCATCAACAAATTATACATGTACGTTATCTGTGTGACTTACTTAATAAAATAGCATCATTTTTGTGACAATAAAACAATTTTCATTTATCGACAAAAAAAACGAGATGCTGCCGGGGTGGTATAAATTTTGAATTTCAGACTTTATTGCTCGTCCCATAAAACAGCTCTCTTTACCTACCTTGTGGTCCGTCATCAAAAAATTATACATGTACCTTATCTGTGTGACTTACTTAATAAAATAGCATCGTTTTTGTGACGATAAAAAAATTTCAATTTATCGACAAAAAAACGAGATGCTGCCGGGGTGATCCAAATTTTGAATTTCAGACTTTATAGCTCGTCATAAGAAACAGCTGTCTTTACCATTCTCGTGGTCTTTCATCAACAAATTATACATGTACGTTATCTGTGTGACTTACTTAATAAAAAAGCATCATTTTTGTGACAATAAAAGAATTTTCATTTATCGACAAAAAAAAAGAGATGCTGCCGGGGTGGTCCAAATTTTGAATTTCAGACCTCATTGCTCGTCCTAAAAAACAGCTCTCTTTACCATTCTTGTGGTCTTTCATCAACAAATTATACATGTACGTTATCTGTGTGACTTACTTAATAAAATAGCATCGTTTTTGTGACAATAAAAAAAATTTCATTTATCGACAAAAAAAACGAGATGCTGCCGGGTGGTCCAAATTTTGAATTTCAGACCTCATTGCTCATCCTAAAAAACAGCTCTCTTCACCATTCTTGTGGTATTTCATCAACAAATGATACATGCACGTTATCTGTGTGACTTACTTAATAAAATAGCATCGTTTTTGTGACAATAAAAGAATTTTCATTTATCGACAAAAAAAACAAGATGCTGACGGGGTGGTCCAAATTTTGAATTTCAGACCTCATTGCTCGTCCTCAATAACAGCTCTCTTTACCATTCTTGTGGTCTTTCATTAACAAATTATACATGTACGTTATCTGTGTGACTTACTTAATAAAATAGCATCGTTTTTGTGACAATAAAAAAATTTTCATTTATCGACAAAAAAAACGAGATGCTGCCGGGGTGGTCCAAATTTTGAATTTCAGACTTTATTGCTCGTCCTAAAAACCAGCTCTCTTTACCATTATTGTGGTCCTTCATCAACAAATTATACATGTACGTTATCTGTGTGACTTACTTAATAAAATAGCAACGTTTTTGTGACAATAAAAGAATTTTCATTTATCGACAAAAAAAACGAGATGCTGCCGGGGTGGTCCAAATTTTGAATTTCAGACCTCATTGCTCGTCCTAAAAAACAGCTCTCTTTACCATTCTTGTGGTCTTTCATCAACAAATTATACATGTACGTTATCTGTGTGACTTACTTAATAAAATAGCATCATTTTTGTGACAATAAAACAATTTTCATTTATCGACAAAAAAAACGAGATGCTGCCGGGGTGGTATAAATTTTGAATATCAGACTTTATTGCTCGTCCCATAAAACAGCTCTCTTTACCTACCTTGTGGTCCGTCATCAAAAAATTATACATGTACCTTATCTGTGTGACTTACTTAATAAAATAGCATCGTTTTTGTGACGATAAAAAAATTTCAATTTATCGACAAAAAAACGAGATGCTGCCGGGGTGATCCAAATTTTGAATTTCAGACTTTATAGCTCGTCATAAGAAACAGCTGTCTTTACCATTCTCGTGGTCTTTCATCAACAAATTATACATGTACGTTATCTGTGTGACTTACTTAATAAAAAAGCATCATTTTTGTGACAATAAAAAAATTTTCATTTATCGACAAAAAAAACGAGATGCTGCCGGGGTGGTCCAAATTTTGAATTTCAGACCTCATTGCTCGTCCTCAATAACAGCTCTCTTTACCATTCTTGTGGTCTTTCATCAACAAATTATACATGTACGTTATCTGTGTGACTTACTTAATAAAATAGCATCGTTTTTGTGACAATAAAAAAATTTTCATTTATCGACAAAAAAAACGAGATGCTGCCGGGTTGGTCCAAATTTTGAATTTCAGACTTTATTGCTCGTCCTAAAAACCAGCTCTCTTTACCATTCTTGTGGTCCTTCATCAACAAATTATACATGTACGTTATCTGTGTGACTAACTTAATAAAAAAGCATCGTTTTTGTGACAATAAGAAAATTTTAATTTATCGACAAAAAAAACGAGATGCTGCCGGGGTGGTCCAAATTTTGAATTTCAGACTTTATGGCTCGTCATAAGAAACAGCTCTCTTTACCTTTCTTGTGGTCTTTCATCAACAAATTATACATGTACGTTATCTGTGTGACTTACTTAATAAAATAGCAACGTTTTTGTGACAATAAAAGAATTTTCATTTATCGACAAAAAAAACGAGATGCTGCCGGGGTGGTCCAAATTTTGAATTTCAGACCTCATTGCTCGTCCTAAAAAACAGCTCTCTTTACCATTCTTGTGGTCTTTCATCAACAAATTATACATGTACGTTATCTGTGTGACTTACTTAATAAAATAGCATCATTTTTGTGACAATAAAACAATTTTCATTTATCGACAAAAAAAACGAGATGCTGCCGGGGTGGTATAAATTTTGAATTTCAGACTTTATTGCTCGTCCCATAAAACAGCTCTCTTTACCTACCTTGTGGTCCGTCATCAAAAAATTATACATGTACCTTATCTGTGTGACTTACTTAATAAAATAGCATCGTTTTTGTGACGATAAAAAAATTTCAATTTATCGACAAAAAAACGAGATGCTGCCGGGGTGATCCAAATTTTGAATTTCAGACTTTATAGCTCGTCATAAGAAACAGCTGTCTTTACCATTCTCGTGGTCTTTCATCAACAAATTATACATGTACGTTATCTGTGTGACTTACTTAATAAAAAAGCATCATTTTTGTGACAATAAAAGAATTTTCATTTATCGACAAAAAAAAAGAGATGCTGCCGGGGTGGTCCAAATTTTGAATTTCAGACCTCATTGCTCGTCCTAAAAAACAGCTCTCTTTACCATTCTTGTGGTCTTTCATCAACAAATTATACATGTACGTTATCTGTGTGACTTACTTAATAAAATAGCATCATTTTTGTGACAATAAAAAAAATTTCATTTATCGACAAAAAAAACGAGATGCTGCCGGGTGGTCCAAATTTTGAATTTCAGACCTCATTGCTCATCCTAAAAAACAGCTCTCTTCACCATTCTTGTGGTATTTCATCAACAAATGATACATGCACGTTATCTGTGTGACTTACTTAATAAAATAGCATCATTTTTGTGACAGTAAAAAAAAATTTTCATTTATCGACAAAAAAAACGAGATGCTGCCGGGGTGGTCCAAATTTTGAATTTCAGACCTCATTGCTCGTCCTAAAAAACAGCTCTCTTTACCATTCTTGTGGTCTTTCATCAACAAATTATACATGTACGTTATCTGTGTGACTTACTTAATAAAATAGCATCGTTTTTGTGACAATAAAAGAATTTTCATTTATCGACAAAAAAAAACGAGATGCTGCCGGGGTGGTCCAAATTTTGAATTTCAGACCTCATTGCTCGTCCTCAATAACAGCTCTCTTTACCATTCTTGTGGTCTTTCATCAACAAATTATACATGTACGTTATCTGTGTGACTTACTTAATAAAATAGCATCGTTTTTGTGACAATAAAAAAATTTTCATTTATCGACAAAAAAAACGAGATGCTGCCGGGGTGGTCCAAATTTTGAATTTCAGACTTTATTGCTCGTCCTAAAAACCAGCTCTCTTTACCATTCTTGTGGTCCTTCATCAACAAATTATACATGTACGTTATCTGTGTGACTAACTTAATAAAAAAGCATCGTTTTTGTGACAATAAGAAAATTTTAATTTATCGACAAAAAAAACGAGATGCTGCCGGGGTGGTCCAAATTTTGAATTTCAGACTTTATGGCTCGTCATAAGAAACAGCTCTCTTTACCTTTCTTGTGGTCTTTCATCAACAAATTATACATGTACGTTATCTGTGTGACTTACTTAATAAAATAGCAACGTTCTTGTGACAATAAAAGAATTTTCATTTATCGACAAAAAAAACGAGATGCTGCCGGGGTGGTCCAAATTTTGAATTTCAGACCTCATTGCTCGTCCTAAAAAACAGCTCTCTTTACCATTCTTGTGGTCTTTCATCAACAAATTATACATGTACGTTATCTGTGTGACTTACTTAATAAAATAGCATCATTTTTGTGACAATAAAACAATTTTCATTTATCGACAAAAAAAACGAGATGCTGCCGGGGGTGGTATAAATTTTGAATTTCAGACTTTATTGCTCGTCCTAAAAACCAGCTCTCTTTACCATTCTCGTGGTCTTTCATCAACAAATTATACATGTACGTAATCTGTGTGGGTTACTTAATAAAAAAGCATCATTTTTGAGACAGTAAGAAAATTTTAATTTATCGACAAAAAAAACGAGATGCTGCCGGGGTGGTCCAAATTTTGAATCTCAGACTTTATTGCTCGTCCTAAAAAAAAACTCTCTTCACCATTCTTGTGGTCTTTCATCAACAAATTATACATGTACGTTATCTGTGTGACTTACTTAATAAAATAGCATCATTTTTGTGACAATAAAACAATTTTCATTTATCGACAAAAAAAACGAGATGCTGCCGGGGTGGTATAAATTTTGAATTTCAGACTTTATTGCTCGTCCTAAAAACCAGCTCTCTTTACCATTCTTGTGGTCTTTCATCAACAAATTATACATGTACGTTATCTGTGTGACTTACTTAATAAAAAAGCATCATTTTTGTGACAATAAAAGAATTTTCATTTATCGACAAAAAAAAAGAGATGCTGCCGGGGTGGTCCAAATTTTGAATTTTAGACCTCATTGCTCGTCCTAGAAAACAGCTCTCTTTACCATTCTTGTGGTCTTTCATCAACAAATTATACATGTACGTTATCTGTGTGACTTACTTAATAAAATAGCATCATTTTTGTGACAATAAAAAAAATTTCATTTATCGACAAAAAAAACGAGATGCTGCCGGGTGGTCCAAATTTTGAATTTCAGACCTCATTGCTCATCCTAAAAAACAGCTCTCTTCACCATTCTTGTGGTATTTCATCAACAAATGATACATGCACGTTATCTGTGTGACTTACTTAATAAAATAGCATCGTTTTTGTGACAATAAAAGAATTTTCATTTATCGACAAAAAAAACGAGATGCTGCCGGGGTGGTCCAAATTTTGAATTTCAGACCTCATTGCTCGTCCTCAATAACAGCTCTCTTTACCATTCTTGTGGTCTTTCATCAACAAATTATACATGTACGTTATCTGTGTGACTTACTTAATAAAATAGCATCGTTTTTGTGACAATAAAAAAATTTTCATTTATCGACAAAAAAAACGAGATGCTGCCGGGGTGGTCCAAATTTTGAATTTCAGACTTTATTGCTCGTCCTAAAAACCAGCTCTCTTTACCATTATTGTGGTCCTTCATCAACAAATTATACATGTACGTTATCTGTGTGACTTACTTAATAAAAAAGCATCATTTTTGTGACAGTAAGAAAATTTTAATTTATCGACAAAAAAAACGAGATGCTGCCGGGGTGGTCCAAATTTTGAATTTCAGACTTTATTGCTCGTCCTAAAAAACAGCTCTCTTCACCATTCTTGTGGTCTTTCATCAACAAATTATACATGTACGTTATCTGTGTGACTTACTTAATAAAATAGCATCATTTTTGTGACAATAAAAAAATTTCCATTTATCGACAAAAAAAACGAGATGCAGCCGGGGTGGTCCAAATTTTGAATTTCAGACCTCATTGCTCGTCCTAAAAAACAGCTCTCTTTACCATTCTTGTGGTCTTTCATCAACAAATTATACATGTACGTTATCTGTGTGACTTACTTAATAAAATAGCATCATTTTTATGACAATAAAAAAAATTTCATTTATCGACAAAAAAAACGAGATGCTGCCGGGGTGGTCCAAATTTTGAATTTCAGACCTCATTGCTCATCCTAAAAAACAGCTCTCTTCACCATTCTTGTGGTCTTTCATCAACAAATTATACATGTACGTTATCTGTGTGACTTACTTAATAAAATAGCATCATTTTTGTGACAATAAAAAAATTTTCATTTATCGACAAAAAAATGAGATGCTGCCGGGGTGGTATAAATTTTGAATTTCAGACTTTATTGCTCGTCCTAAAAACCAGCTCTCTTTACCATTCTCGTGGTCTTTCATCAACAAATTATACATGTACGTTATCTGTGTGACTTACTTAATAAAAAAGCATCATTTTTGTGACAGTAAGAAAATTTTAATTTATCGACAAAAAAAACGAGATGCTGCCGGGGTGGTATAAATTTTGAATTTCAGACTTTATTGCTCGTCCTAAAAACCAGCTCTCTTTACCATTCTCGTGGTCTTTCATCAACAAATTATACATGTACGTTATCTGTGTGACTTACTTAATAAAAAAGCATCATTTTTGTGACAGTAAGAAAATTTTAATTTATCGACAAAAAAAACGAGATGCTGCCGGGGTGGTCCAAATTTTGAATTTCAGACCTCATTGCTCGTCCTAAAAAACAGCTCTCTTTACCATTCTTGTGGTCTTTCATCAACATATTATACATGTACGTTATCTGTGTGACTTACTTAATAAAATAGCATCATTTTTGTGACAATAAAAAAATTTTCATTTATCGACAAAAAAAACGAGATGCTGCCGGGGTGGTATAAATTTTGAATTTCAGACTTTATTGCTCGTCCTAAAAACCAGCTCTCTCTACCATTCTCGTGGTCTTTCATCAACAAATTATACATGTACGTTATCTGTGTGACTTACTTAATAAAAAAGCATCATTTTTGTGACAGTAAGAAAATTTTAATTTATCGACAAAAACAACGAGATGCTGCCGGGGTGGTCACAATTTTGAATTTCAGACCTCATTGCTCGTCCTAAAAAACAGCTCTCTTTACCATTCTTGTGGTCTTTCATTAACAAATTATACATGTACGTTATCTGTGTGACTTACTTAATAAAATAGCATCATTTTTGTGACAATAAAAAAATTTTCATTTATCGACAAAAAAAACGAGATGCTGCCGGGGTGGTCCAAATTTTGAATTTCAGACCTCATTCATCCTAAAAAACAGCTCTCTTCACCATTCTTGTGGTCTTTCACCTTACTTGTGGTCTTGACTTACTTAATAAAAAAGCATCATTTTTGTGACAGTAAGAAAATTTTAATTTATCGACAAAAAAAACGAGATGCTGCCGGGGTGGTCCAAATTTTGAATTTCAGACCTCATTGCTCGTCCTAAAAAACAGCTCTCTTTACCATTCTTGTGGTCTTTCATCAACAAATTATACATGTACGTTATCTGTGTGACTTACTTTATAAAATAGCATCATTTTTGTGACAATAAAAAAATTTTCATTTATCGACAAAAAAAACGAGATTCTGCCGGGGTGGTATAAATTTTGAATTTCAGACTTTATTGCTCGTCCTAAAAACCAGCTCTCTTTACCATTCTTGTGGTCCTTCATCAACAAATTATACATGTACGTTATCTGTGTGACTAACTTAATAAAAAAGCATCGTTTTTGTGACAATAAAAAAATTTTAATTTATCGACAAAAAAAACGAGATGCTGCCGGGGTGGTATAAATTTTGAATTTCAGACTTTATTGCTCGTCCTAAAAACCAGCTCTCTATACCATTCTCGTGGTCTTTCATCAACAAATTATACATGTACGTTATCTGCGTGACTTACTTAATAAAAAAGCATCATATTTGTGACAATAAAAGAATTTTCATTTATCGACAAAAAAAACGAGATGCTGCCGGGGTGGCCCAAATTTTGAATTTCAGACCTCATTGCTTGTCCTAAAAAACAGCTCTCTTTACCATTCTTGTGGTCTTTCATCAACAAATTATACATGTACGTTATCTGTGTGACTTACTTAATAAAATAGCATCATTTTTGTGACAATAAAAAAATTTTCATTTATCGACAAAAAAAAACGAGATGCTGCCGGGGTGGTCCAAATTTTGAATTTCAGACTTTACTGCTCGTCCTAAAAACCAGCTCTCTTTACCATTCTTGTGATCGTTCATCAACAAATTATACATGTACGTTATCTGTGTGACTAACTTAATAAAAAAGCATCGTTTTTGTGACAATAAAAAAATTTTAATTTATCGACAAAAAAAACGAGATGCTGGTGGTATAAATTTTGAATTTCAGACTTTATTCCTCGTCCTTAAAACCAGCTCTCTTAACCATTCTCGTGGTCTTTCATCAACAAATTATACATGTACGTTATCTGTGTGACTTACTTAATAAAATAGCATCATTTTTGTGACAATAAAAGAATTTTCATTTATCGACAAAAAAAACGAGATGCTGCCGGGGTGGTCCAAATTTTGAATTTCAGACCTCATTGCTCGTCCTAAAAAATAGCTCTCTTTACCATTCTTGTGGTCTTTCATTAACAAATTATACATGAACGTTATCTGTGTGACTTACTTAATAAAATAGCATCATTTTTGTGACAATAAAAAAATTTTCATTTATCGACAAAAAAACCAGATGCTGCCGGGGTGGTCCAAATTTTGAATTTCAGACCTCATTGCTCGTCCTAGAAAACAGCTCTCTTTACCATTCTTGTGGTCTTTCATCAACAAATTATACATGTACGTTATCTGTGTGACTTACTTAATAAAATAGCATCATTTTTGTGACAATAAAAAAATTTTCATTTATCGACAAAAAAACCAGATGCTGCCGGGGTGGTCCAAATTTTGAATTTCAGACCTCATTGCTCATCCTAAAAAACAGCTCTCTTCACCATTCTTGTGGTCTTTCATCAACAAATTATACATGTACGTTATCTGTGTGACTTACTTAATAAAATAGCATCATTTGTGTGACAATAAAAAAATTTCATTTATCGACAAAAAAAACGAGATGCTGCCAGGGTGGTCCAAATTTTGAATTTCAGACCTCATTGCTCGTCCTAAAAAACAGCTCTCTTTACCATTCTTGTGGTCTTTCATCAACAAATTATACATGTACGTTATCTGTGTGACTACTTAATAAAATAGCATCATTTTTGTGACAATAAAAAAAATTTCATTTATCGACAAAAAAAAACGAGATGCTGCCGGGGTGGTCCAAATTTTGAATTTCAGACCTCATTGCTCGTCCTAAAAAACAGCTCTCTTTACCATTCTTGTGGTCTTTCATCAACAAATTATACATGTACGTTATCTGTGTGACTTACTTAATAAAATAGCATCATTTTTGTGACAATAAAAAAAATTTCATTTATCGACAAAAAAAACGAGATGCTGCCAGGGTGGTCCAAATTTTGAATTTCAGACCTCATTGCTCGTCCTAAAAAACAGCTCTCTTTACCATTCTTGTGGTCTTTCATCAACAATTATACATGTACGTTATCTGTGTGACTTACTTAATAAAATAGCATCATTTGTGTGACAATAAAAAAATTTTCATTTATCGACAAAAAAACCAGATGCTGCCGGGGTGGTCCAAATTTTGAATTTCAGACCTCATTGCTCATCCTAAAAAACAGCTCTCTTCACCATTCTTGTGGTCTTTCATCAACAAATTATACATGTACGTTATCTGTGTGACTTACTTAATAAAATAGCATCATTTGTGTGACAATAAAAAAATTTTCATTTATCGACAAAAAAACCAGATGCTGCCGGGGTGGTCCAAATTTTGTATTTCAGACTTTATTGCTCGTCCTAAAAACCAGCTCTCTTTACCTACCTTGTGGTCCATCATCAAAAAATTATACATGTACGTTATCTGCGTGACTTACTTAATGAAAAAGCATCATTTTTGTGACAATAAAAGAATTTTCATTTATCGACAAAAAAACCAGATGCTGCCGGGGTGGTCCAAATTTTGAATTTCAGACCTCATTGCTCGTCCTAAAAAACAGCTCTCTTTACCATTCTTGTGGTCTTTCATCAACAAATTATACATGTACGTTATCTGTGTGACTTACTTAATAAAATAGCATCATTTGTGTGACAATAAAAAAATTTTCATTTATCGACAAAAAACCAGATGCTGCCGGGGTGGTCCAAATTTTGAATTTCAGACCTCATTGCTCGTCCTAAAAAACAGCTCTCTTTACCATTCTTGTGGTCTTTCATCAACAAATTATACATGTACGTTATCTGTGTGACTTACTTAATAAAATAGCATCATTTGTGTGACAATAAAAAAATTTTCATTTATCGACAAAAAAACCAGATGCTGCCGGGGTGGTCCAAATTTTGAATTTCAGACCTCATTGCTCGTCCTAAAAAAACAGCTCTCTTTACCATTCTTGTGGTCTTTCATCAACAAATTATACATGTACGTTATCTGTGTGACTTACTTAATAAAATAGCATCATTTTTGTGACAATAAAAAAAATTTCATTTATCGACAAAAAAAACGAGATGCTGCCAGGGTGGTCCAAATTTTGAATTTCAGACCTCATTGCTCGTCCTAAAAAACAGCTCTCTTTACCATTCTTGTGGTCTTTCATCAACAAATTATACATGTACGTTATCTGTGTGACTTACTTAATAAAATAGCATCGTTTTTGTGACAATAAAAAAATTTTAATTTATCGACAAAAAAACGAGATGCTGCCGGGGTGGTCCAAATTTTGAATTTCAGACTTTATTGCTCGTCCTAAAAACCAGCTCTCTTTACCATTCTTGTGGTCCTTCATCAACAAATTATACATGTACGTTATCTGTGTGACTAACTTAATAAAAAAGCATCGTTTTTGTGACAATAAAAAAATTTTAATTTATCGACAAAAAAAAACGAGATGCTGCGGGGGTGGTCCAAATTTTGAATTTCAGACTTTATGGCTCGTCATAGGAAACAGCTCTCTTTACCTTTCTTGTGGTCTTTCATCAACAAATTATACATGTACGTTATCTATGTGATTTACTTAATAAAATAGCATCGTTTTTGTGACAATAAAAGAATTTTCATTTATCGACAAAAAAAACGAGATGCTGCCGGGGTGGTCCAAATTTTGAATTTCAGACCTCATTGCTCGTCCTAAAAAACAGCTCTCTTTACCATTCTTGTGGTCTTTCATCAACAAATTATACATGTACGTTATCTGTGTGACTTACTTAATAAAATAGCATCGTTTTTGTGACAATAAAAGAATTTTCATTTATCGACAAAAAAAACGAGATGCTGCCGGGGTGGTCCAAATTTTGAATTTCAGACCTCATTGCTCGTCCTAAAAAACAGCTCTCTTTACCATTCTTGTGGTCTTTCATCAACAAATTATACATGTACGTTATCTATGTGATTTACTTAATAAAAAAGCATCGTTTTTGTGACAATAAAAGAATTTTCATTTATCGACAAAAAAAACGAGATGCTGCCGGGGTGGTCCAAATTTTGAATTTCAGACCTCATTGCTCGTCCTAAAAAACAGCTCTCTTTACCTTTCTTGTGGTCTTTCATCAACAAATTATACATGTAAGTTATCTATGTGATTTACTTAATTAATAAAAAAGCAACGTTTTTGTGACAATAAAAAATTTTCATTTATCGACAAAAAAAACGAGATGCTGCCTGGGTGTTATAAATTTTGAATTTCAGACTTTATTGCTCGTCCTAAAAACCAGCTCTCTTTACCATTCTCGTGGTCTTTCATCAACAAATTATACATGTACGTTATCTGTGTGACTTACTTAATAAAAAGCATCATTTTTGTGACAGTAAGAAAATTTTAATTTTTCGACAAAAAAAACGAGATGCTGCGGGGTGGTCCAATTTTGAATTCAGACTCATTGCTCATCCTAAAAAAACAGCTCTCTTCACCATTCTGGTGGTCTCTCATTAACAAATTATACATGTACGTTATCTGTGTGACTTACTTAATAAAATAGCATCAATTTTGTGACAATAAAAAAATTTTCATTTATCGACAAAAAAAACGAGATGCTGCCGGGGTGGTCCAAATTTTGAATTTCAGACTTTATGGCTCGTCATAAGAAACAGCTCTCTTTACCTTTCTTGTGGTCTTTCACTCAACAAATTATACATGTACGTTATCTGTATGACATTACTTAATAAAAAAGGCATCGTTTTTGTGACAGTAAGAAAATTTTAATTTTTCGACAAAAAAACGAGATGCTGCCGGGGTGGTCCAAATTTTGAATTTCAGACTTTATGGCTCCTCATAAGAAACAGCTCTCTTTACCTTTCTTGTGGTCTTTCATCAACGAATTATACATGTACGTTATCTGTGTGACTTACTTAATAAAATAACATCGTTTTTGTGACAATAAAAAAATTTTCATTTATCGACAAAAAAAACGAGAAGCTGCCGGGGTGGTCCAAATTTTGAATTTCAGACCTCATTGCTCGTCCTAAAAACAGCTCTCTTTACCATTCTCGTGGTCTTTCATCAACAAATTATACCTGTACTTTATCTGTGTGACTTACTTAATAAAAAAGCATCATTTTTGTGACAGTAAGAAAATTTTAATTTATCGACAAAAAAAACGAGATGCTGCCGGGGTGGTCCAAATTTTAAATTTCAGACTTTATGGCTCGTCATAAGAAACAGCTCTCTTTACCTTTCTTGTGGTCTTTTCATCAACAAATTATACATGTACGTATCTGTGTGACTTACTTAATAAAATAACATCGTTTTTTGTGACAATAAAAAAATTTTCATTTATCGACAAAAAAAAACGAGAAGCTGCCGGGGTGGTCCAAATTTGAATTTCAGACCTCATTGCTCGTCCTCAAAAACAGCTCTCTTTACCATTCTTGTGGTCTTTCATCAACAAATTATACATGTACGTTATCTGTGTGACTTACTTAATAAAAAAGCATCATTTTTGTGACAGTAAGAAAATTTTAATTTTTCGACAAAAAAAACGAGATGCTGCCGGGTTGGTCCAAATTTTGAATTTCAGACCTCATTGCTCGTCCTAAAAAACAGCTCTCTTTACCATTCTTGTGGTCTTTCATCAACAAATTATACATGTACGTTATCTGTGTGACTTACTTAATAAAATAGCATCATTTGTGTGACAATAAAAAAATTTTCATTTATCGACAAAAAAACCAGATGCTGCCGGGGTGGTCCAAATTTGAATTTCAGACCTCATTGCTCATCACTAAAAAAACAGCTCTCTTCACCATTCTTGTGGTCTTTCATCAACAATTATACATGTACGTTATCTGTGTGACTTACTTAATAAATAGCATCATTTGTGTGACAATAAAAAAATTTTCATTTATCGACAAAAAAACCAGATGCTGCCGGGGTGGTCCAAATTTGAATTTCAGACTTTATTGCTCGTCCTAAAAACAAGCTCTCTTTACCTACCTTGTGGTCCATCATCAAAAAATTATACATGTACGTTATCTGCGTGACCTTACTTAATAAAAAAGCATCATTTTTGTGACAATAAAAGAATTTTCATTTATCGACAAAAAAAACCAGATGCTGCCGGGGTGGTCCAAATTTTGAATTTCAGACCTCATTGCTCGTCCTAAAAACCAGCTCTCTTTACCATTCTTGTGGTCTTTCATCAACAAATTATACATGTACGTTATCTGTGTGACTTACTTAATAAAATAGCATCATTTGTGTGACAATAAAAAAATTTTCATTTATCGACAAAAAAACCAGATGCTGCCGGGGTGGTCCAAATTTTTGAATTTCAGACCTCATTGCTCGTCCTAAAAAACAGCTCTCTTTACCATTCTTGTGGTCTTTCATCAACAAATTATACATGTACGTTATCTGTGTGACTTACTTAATAAAATAGCATCATTTTTGAGACAATAAAAAAAATTTCATTTATCGACAAAAAAAACGAGATGCTGCCAGGGTGGTCCAAATTTTGAATTTCAGACCTCATTGCTCGTCCTAAAAAACAGCTCTCATTACCATTCTTGTGGTCTTTCATCAACAAATTATACATGTACGTTATCTGTGTGACTTACTAAATAAAATAGCATCGTTTTTGTGACGATAAAAAAATTTTCATTTATCGACAAAAAAAACGAGATGCTGCCGGGGTGGTATAAATTTTGAATTTCAGACTTTATTGCTCGTCCTAAAAACCAGCTCTCTTTACCATTCTTGTGGTCTTTCATCAACAAATTATACATGTACGTTATCTGTGTGACTTACTTAATAAAATAGCATCATTTGTGTGACAATAAAAAAATTTTCATTTATCGACAAAAAAACCAGATGCTGCCGGGGTGGTCCAAATTTTGAATTTCAGACTTTATGGCTCGTCATAGGAAACAGCTCTCTTTACCTTTCTTGTGGTCTTTCATCAACAAATTATACATGTACGTTATCTATGTGATTTACTTAATAAAATAGCATCATTTTTGTGACAATAAAAAAATTTTCATTTATCGACAAAAAAACCAGATGCTGCCGGGGTGGTCCAAATTTTGAATTTCAGACCTCATTGCTCGTCCTAAAAAACAGCTCTCTTTACCATTCTTGTGGTCTTTCATCAACAAATTATACATGTACGTTATCTGTGTGACTTACTTAATAAAATAGCATCATTTTGTGACAATAAAAAAATTTTCATTTATCGACAAAAAAAAACGAGATGCTGCCGGGTGGTCCAAATTTTGAATTTCAGACCTCATTGCTCGTCCTAAAAAACAGCTCTCTTTACCTTTCTTGTGGTCTTTCATCAACAAATTATACATGTACGTTATCTATGTGATTTACTTAATAAAATAGCGTCGTTTTTGTGACAATAAAAGAATTTTCATTTATCGACAAAAAAAACGAGATGCTGCCTGGGTGTTATAAATTTTGAATTTCAGACTTTATTGCTCGTCCTAAAAACCAGCTCTCTTTACCATTCTCGTGGTCTTTCATCAACAAATTATACATGTACGTTATCTGTGTGACTTACTTAATAAAAAAGCATCATTTTTGTGACAGTAAGAAAATTTTAATTTTTCGACAAAAAAAACGAGATGCTGCCGGGTGGTCCAAATTTTGAATTTCAGACCTCATTGCTCATCCTAAAAAACAGCTCTCTTCACCATTCTGGTGGTCTTTCATTAACAAATTATACATGTACGTTATCTGTGTGACTTACTTAATAAAATAGCATCAATTTTGTGACAATAAAAAAATTTTCATTTATCGACAAAAAAAAACGAGATGCTGCCGGGGTGGTCCAAATTTTGAATTTCAGACTTTATGGCTCGTCATAAGAAACAGCTCTCTTTACCTTTCTTGTGGTCTTCATCAACAAATTATACATGTACGTTATCTGTATGACTTACTTAATAAAAAAGCATCGTTTTTGTGACAGTAAGAAAATTTTAATTTATCGACAAAAAAAACGAGAAGCTGCCGGGGTGGTCCAAATTTTGAATTTCAGACCTCATTGCTCGTCCTCAAAAACAGCTCTCTTACCATTCTTGTGGTCTTTCATCAACAAATTATACATGTACGTTATCTGTGTGACTTACTTAATAAAATAGCATCATTTGTGTGACAATAAAAAAATTTTCATTTATCGACAAAAAACCAGATGCTGCCGGGGTGGTCCAAATTTTGAATTTCAGACCTCATTGCTCGTCCTAAAAAACAGCTCTCTTTACCATTCTTGTGGTCTTTCATCAACAAATTATACATGTACGTTATCTGTGTGACTTACTTAATAAAAAAGCATCGTTTTTGTGACAATAAAAGAATTTTCATTTATCGACAAAAAAAACGAGATGCTGCCGGGGTGGTCCAAATTTTGAATTTCAGACCTCATTGCTCGTCCTAAAAAACAGCTCTCTTTACCTTTCTTGTGGTCTTTCATCAACAAATTATACATGTACGTTATCTGTGTGACTTACTTAATAAAATAGCATCATTTGTGTGACAATAAAAGAATTTTCATTTATCGACAAAAAAAACGAGATGCTGCCGGGGTGGTCCAAATTTTGAATTTCAGACCTCATTGCTCGTCCTAAAAAATAGCTCTCTTTACCATTCTTGTGGTCTTTCATTAACAAATTATACATGTACGTTATCTGTGTGACTTACTTAATAAAATAGCATCATTTTTGTGACAATAAAAAAAATTTCATTTATCGACAAAAAAAACGAGATGCTGCCAGGGTGGTCCAAATTTTGAATTTCAGACCTCATTGCTCGTCCTAAAAAACAGCTCTCTTTACCATTCTTGTGGTCTTTCATCAACAAATTATACATGTACGTTATCTGTGTGACTTACTTAATAAAATAGCATCGTTTTTGTGACAATAAAAAAATTTTAATTTATCGACAAAAAAACGAGATGCTGCCGGGGTGGTCCAAATTTTGAATATCAGACTTTATTGCTCGTCCTAAAAACCAGCTCTCTTTACCATTCTTGTGGTCCTTCATCAACAAATTATACATGTACGTTATCTGTGTGACTAACTTAATAAAAAAGCATCATTTTTGTGACAATAAAAGAATTTTCATTTATCGACAAAAAAACCAGATGCTGCCGGGGTGGTCCAAATTTTGAATTTCAGACCTCATTGCTCGTCCTAAAAAACAGCTCTCTTTACCATTCTTGTGGTCTTTCATCAACAAATTATACATGTACGTTATCTGTGTGACTTACTTAATAAAATAGCATCATTTGTGTGACAATAAAAAAATTTCATTTATCGACAAAAAAAACGAGATGCTGCCAGGGTGGTCCAAATTTTGAATTTCAGACCTCATTGCTCGTCCTAAAAAACAGCTCTCTTTACCATTCTTGTGGTCTTTCATCAACAAATTATACATGTACGTTATCTGTGTGACTTACTTAATAAAATAGCATCATTTTTGTGACAATAAAAAAAATTTCATTTATCGACAAAAAAAACGAGATGCTGCCGGGGTGGTCCAAATTTTGAATTTCAGACCTCATTGCTCGTCCTAAAAAACAGCTCTCTTTACCATTCTTGTGGTCTTTCATCAACAAATTATACATGTACGTTATCTGTGTGACTTACTTAATAAAATAGCATCGTTTTTGTGACAATAAAAAAATTTTAATTTATCGACAAAAAAACGAGATGCTGCCGGGGTGGTCCAAATTTTGAATTTCAGACTTTATTGCTCGTCCTAAAAACCAGCTCTCTTTACCATTCTTGTGGTCCTTCATCAACAAATTATACATGTACGTTATCTGTGTGACTAACTTAATAAAAAAGCATCATTTTTGTGACAATAAAAGAATTTTCATTTATCGACAAAAAAACCAGATGCTGCCGGGGTGGTCCAAATTTTGAATTTCAGACCTCATTGCTCGTCCTAAAAAACAGCTCTCTTTACCATTCTTGTGGTCTTTCATCAACAAATTATACATGTACGTTATCTGTGTGACTTACTTAATAAAATAGCATCATTTGTGTGACAATAAAAAAATTTCATTTATCGACAAAAAAAACGAGATGCTGCCAGGGTGGTCCAAATTTTGAATTTCAGACCTCATTGCTCGTCCTAAAAAACAGCTCTCTTTACCATTCTTGTGGTCTTTCATCAACAAATTATACATGTACGTTATCTGTGTGACTTACTTAATAAAATAGCATCATTTTTGTGACAATAAAAAAAATTTCATTTATCGACAAAAAAAACGAGATGCTGCCGGGGTGGTCCAAATTTTGAATTTCAGACCTCATTGCTCGTCCTAAAAAACAGCTCTCTTTACCATTCTTGTGGTCTTTCATCAACAAATTATACATGTACGTTATCTGTGTGACTTACTTAATAAAATAGCATCATTTTTGTGACAATAAAAAAAATTTCATTTATCGACAAAAAAAACGAGATGCTGCCAGGGTGGTCCAAATTTTGAATTTCAGACCTCATTGCTCGTCCTAAAAAACAGCTCTCTTTACCATTCTTGTGGTCTTTCATCAACAAATTATACATGTACGTTATCTGTGTGACTTACTTAATAAAATAGCATCATTTGTGTGACAATAAAAAAATTTTCATTTATCGACAAAAAAACCAGATGCTGCCGGGGTGGTCCAAATTTTGTATTTCAGACTTTATTGCTCGTCCTAAAAACCAGCTCTCTTTACCTACCTTGTGGTCCATCATCAAAAAATTATACATGTACGTTATCTGCGTGACTTACTTAATGAAAAAGCATCATTTTTGTGACAATAAAAGAATTTTCATTTATCGACAAAAAAACCAGATGCTGCCGGGGTGGTCCAAATTTTGAATTTCAGACCTCATTGCTCGTCCTAAAAAACAGCTCTCTTTACCATTCTTGTGGTCTTTCATCAACAAATTATACATGTACGTTATCTGTGTGACTTACTTAATAAAATAGCATCATTTGTGTGACAATAAAAAAATTTTCATTTATCGACAAAAAAACCAGATGCTGCCGGGGTGGTCCAAATTTTGAATTTCAGACCTCATTGCTCGTCCTAAAAAACAGCTCTCTTTACCATTCTTGTGGTCTTTCATCAACAAATTATACATGTACGTTATCTGTGTGACTTACTTAATAAAATAGCATCATTTGTGTGACAATAAAAAAATTTTCATTTATCGACAAAAAAACCAGATGCTGCCGGGGTGGTCCAAATTTTGAATTTCAGACCTCATTGCTCGTCCTAAAAAACAGCTCTCTTTACCATTCTTGTGGTCTTTCATCAACAAATTATACATGTACGTTATCTGTGTGACTTACTTAATAAAATAGCATCATTTTTGTGACAATAAAAAAAATTTCATTTATCGACAAAAAAAACGAGATGCTGCCAGGGTGGTCCAAATTTTGAATTTCAGACCTCATTGCTCGTCCTAAAAAACAGCTCTCTTTACCATTCTTGTGGTCTTTCATCAACAAATTATACATGTACGTTATCTGTGTGACTTACTTAATAAAATAGCATCGTTTTTGTGACAATAAAAAAATTTTAATTTATCGACAAAAAAACGAGATGCTGCCGGGGTGGTCCAAATTTTGAATTTCAGACTTTATTGCTCGTCCTAAAAACCAGCTCTCTTTACCATTCTTGTGGTCCTTCATCAACAAATTATACATGTACGTTATCTGTGTGACTAACTTAATAAAAAAGCATCGTTTTTGTGACAATAAAAAAATTTTAATTTATCGACAAAAAAAACGAGATGCTGCGGGGGTGGTCCAAATTTTGAATTTCAGACTTTATGGCTCGTCATAGGAAACAGCTCTCTTTACCTTTCTTGTGGTCTTTCATCAACAAATTATACATGTACGTTATCTATGTGATTTACTTAATAAAATAGCATCGTTTTTGTGACAATAAAAGAATTTTCATTTATCGACAAAAAAAACGAGATGCTGCCGGGGTGGTCCAAATTTTGAATTTCAGACCTCATTGCTCGTCCTAAAAAACAGCTCTCTTTACCATTCTTGTGGTCTTTCATCAACAAATTATACATGTACGTTATCTGTGTGACTTACTTAATAAAATAGCATCGTTTTTGTGACAATAAAAGAATTTTCATTTATCGACAAAAAAAACGAGATGCTGCCGGGGTGGTCCAAATTTTGAATTTCAGACCTCATTGCTCGTCCTAAAAAACAGCTCTCTTTACCATTCTTGTGGTCTTTCATCAACAAATTATACATGTACGTTATCTATGTGATTTACTTAATAAAAAAGCATCGTTTTTGTGACAATAAAAGAATTTTCATTTATCGACAAAAAAAACGAGATGCTGCCGGGGTGGTCCAAATTTTGAATTTCAGACCTCATTGCTCGTCCTAAAAAACAGCTCTCTTTACCTTTCTTGTGGTCTTTCATCAACAAATTATACATGTACGTTATCTATGTGATTTACTTAATAAAATAGCATCGTTTTTGTGACAATAAAAGAATTTTCATTTATCGACAAAAAAAACGAGATGCTGCCTGGGTGTTATAAATTTTGAATTTCAGACTTTATTGCTCGTCCTAAAAACCAGCTCTCTTTACCATTCTCGTGGTCTTTCATCAACAAATTATACATGTACGTTATCTGTGTGACTTACTTAATAAAAAAGCATCATTTTTGTGACAGTAAGAAAATTTTAATTTTTCGACAAAAAAAACGAGATGCTGCCGGGGTGGTCCAAATTTTGAATTTCAGACCTCATTGCTCATCCTAAAAAACAGCTCTCTTCACCATTCTGGTGGTCTTTCATTAACAAATTATACATGTACGTTATCTGTGTGACTTACTTAATAAAATAGCATCAATTTTGTGACAATAAAAAAATTTTCATTTATCGACAAAAAAAACGAGATGCTGCCGGGGTGGTCCAAATTTTGAATTTCAGACTTTATGGCTCGTCATAAGAAACAGCTCTCTTTACCTTTCTTGTGGTCTTTCATCAACAAATTATACATGTACGTTATCTGTATGACTTACTTAATAAAAAAGCATCGTTTTTGTGACAGTAAGAAAATTTTAATTTTTCGACAAAAAAAACGAGATGCTGCCGGGGTGGTCCAAATTTTGAATTTCAGACTTTATGGCTCCTCATAAGAAACAGCTCTCTTTACCTTTCTTGTGGTCTTTCATCAACGAATTATACATGTACGTTATCTGTGTGACTTACTTAATAAAATAACATCGTTTTTGTGACAATAAAAAAATTTTCATTTATCGACAAAAAAAACGAGAAGCTGCCGGGGTGGTCCAAATTTTGAATTTCAGACCTCATTGCTCGTCCTCAAAAACAGCTCTCTTTACCATTCTCGTGGTCTTTCATCAACAAATTATACATGTACGTTATCTGTGTGACTTACTTAATAAAAAAGCATCATTTTTGTGACAGTAAGAAAATTTTAATTTTTCGACAAAAAAAACGAGATGCTGCCGGGGTGGTCCAAATTTTAAATTTCAGACTTTATGGCTCGTCATAAGAAACAGCTCTCTTTACCTTTCTTGTGGTCTTTCATCAACAAATTATACATGTACGTTATCTGTGTGACTTACTTAATAAAATAACATCGTTTTTGTGACAATAAAAAAATTTTCATTTATCGACAAAAAAAACGAGAAGCTGCCGGGGTGGTCCAAATTTTGAATTTCAGACCTCATTGCTCGTCCTCAAAAACAGCTCTCTTTACCATTCTTGTGGTCTTTCATCAACAAATTATACATGTACGTTATCTGTGTGACTTACTTAATAAAAAAGCATCATTTTTGTGACAGTAAGAAAATTTTAATTTTTCGACAAAAAAAACGAGATGCTGCCGGGTTGGTCCAAATTTTGAATTTCAGACCTCATTGCTCGTCCTAAAAAACAGCTCTCTTTACCATTCTTGTGGTCTTTCATCAACAAATTATACATGTACGTTATCTGTGTGACTTACTTAATAAAATAGCATCATTTGTGTGACAATAAAAAAATTTTCATTTATCGACAAAAAAACCAGATGCTGCCGGGGTGGTCCAAATTTTGAATTTCAGACCTCATTGCTCATCCTAAAAAACAGCTCTCTTCACCATTCTTGTGGTCTTTCATCAACAAATTATACATGTACGTTATCTGTGTGACTTACTTAATAAAATAGCATCATTTGTGTGACAATAAAAAAATTTTCATTTATCGACAAAAAAACCAGATGCTGCCGGGGTGGTCCAAATTTTGAATTTCAGACTTTATTGCTCGTCCTAAAAACAAGCTCTCTTTACCTACCTTGTGGTCCATCATCAAAAAATTATACATGTACGTTATCTGCGTGACTTACTTAATAAAAAGCATCATTTTTGTGACAATAAAAGAATTTTCATTTATCGACAAAAAAACCAGATGCTGCCGGGGTGGTCCAAATTTTGAATTTCAGACCTCATTGCTCGTCCTAAAAACCAGCTCTCTTTACCATTCTTGTGGTCTTTCATCAACAAATTATACATGTACGTTATCTGTGTGACTTACTTAATAAAATAGCATCATTTGTGTGACAATAAAAAAATTTTCATTTATCGACAAAAAAACCAGATGCTGCCGGGGTGGTCCAAATTTTGAATTTCAGACCTCATTGCTCGTCCTAAAAAACAGCTCTCTTTACCATTCTTGTGGTCTTTCATCAACAAATTATACATGTACGTTATCTGTGTGACTTACTTAATAAAATAGCATCATTTTTGTGACAATAAAAAAAATTTCATTTATCGACAAAAAAAACGAGATGCTGCCAGGGTGGTCCAAATTTTGAATTTCAGACCTCATTGCTCGTCCTAAAAAACAGCTCTCTTTACCATTCTTGTGGTCTTTCATCAACAAATTATACATGTACGTTATCTGTGTGACTTACTTAATAAAATAGCATCGTTTTTGTGACGATAAAAAAATTTTCATTTATCGACAAAAAAAACGAGATGCTGCCGGGGTGGTATAAATTTTGAATTTCAGACTTTATTGCTCGTCCTAAAAACCAGCTCTCTTTACCATTCTCGTGGTCTTTCATCAACAAATTATACATGTACGTTATCTGTGTGACTTACTTAATAAAAAAGCATCATTTTTGTGACAGTAAAAAAATTTTAATTTTTCGACAAAAAAAACGAGATGCTGCCGGGGTGGTCCAAATTTTGAATTTCAGACCTCATTGCTCGTCCTAAAAAACAGCTCTCTTTACCATTCTTGTGGTCTTTCATCAACAAATTATACATGTACGTTATCTGTGTGACTTACTTAATAAAATAGCATCAATTTTGTGACAATAAAAAAATTTTCATTTATCGACAAAAAAAACGAGATGCTGCCGGGGTGGTCCAAATTTTGAATTTCAGACCTCATTGCTCATCCTAAAAAACAGCTCTCTTCACCATTCTTGTGGTCTTTCATTAACAAATTATACATGTACGTTATCTGTGTGACTTACTTAATAAAATAGCATCAATTTTGTGACAATAAAAAAATTTTCATTTATCGACAAAAAAAACGAGATGCTGCCGGGGTGGTCCAAATTTTGAATTTCAGACTTTATTGCTCGTCCTAAAAACGAGCTCTCTTTACCATTCTTGTGGTCCTTCATCAACAAATTATGCATGTACGTTATCTGTGTGACTTACTTAATAAAAAAGCATCGTTTTTGTGACAGTAAGAAAATTTTAATTTTTCGACAAAAAAAACGAGATGCTGCCGGGGTGGTCCAAATTTTGAATTTCAGACTTTATGGCTCGTCATAAGAAACAGCTCTCTTTACCTTTCTTGTGGTCTTTCATCAACAAATTATACATGTACGTTATCTGTGTGACTTACTTAATAAAATAACATCGTTTTTGTGACAATAATAAAATTTTCATTTATCGACAAAAAAAACGAGAAGCTGCCGGGGTGGTCCAAATTTTGAATTTCAGACCTCATTGCTCGTCCTCAAAAACAGCTCTCTTTACCATTCTCGTGGTCTTTCATCAACAAATTATACATGTACGTTATCTGTGTGACTTACTTAATAAAAAAGCATCATTTTTGTGACAGTAAGAAAATTTTAATTTTTCGACAAAAAAAACGAGATGCTGCCGGGGTGGTCCAAATTTTGAATTTCAGACTTTATGGCTCGTCATAAGAAACAGCCCTCTTTACCTTTCTTGTGGTCTTTCATCAACAAATTATACATGTACGTTATCTGTGTGACTTACTTAATAAAATAACATCGTTTTTGTGACAATAAAAAAATTTTCATTTATCGACAAAAAAAACGAGAAGCTGCCGGGGTGGTCCAAATTTTGAATTTCAGACCTCATTGCTCGTCCTCAAAAACAGCTCTCTTTACCATTCTTGTGGTCTTTCATCAACAAATTATACATGTACGTTATCTGTGTGACTTACTTAATAAAATAGCATCATTTTTGTGACAGTAAGAAAATTTTAATTTATCGACAAAAAAAACGAGATGCTGCCGGGGTGGTCCAAATTTTGAATTTCAGACTTTATTGCTCGTCCCAAAAAACAGCTCTCTTTACCTACCTTGTGGTCCATCATCAAAAAATTATACATGTACGTTATCTGTGTGACTTACTTAATAAAATAGCATCATTTTTGTGACAATAAAAAAATTTCCATTTATCGAGATAAAAAACGAGATGCTGCCGGGGTGGTCCAAATTTTGAATTTCAGACTTTATTGCTCGTCCTAAAAACCAGCTCTCTTTACCTACCTTGTGGTCCATCATCAAAAAATTATACATGTACGTTATCTGCGTGACTTACTTAATAAAAAAGCATCATTTTTGTGACAATAAAAGAATTTTCATTTATCGACAAAAAAAACGAGATGCTGCCGGGGTGGTCCAAATTTTGAATTTCAGACTTTATTGCTCGTCCTAAAAACGAGCTCTCTTTACCATTCTTGTGGTCCTTCATCAACAAATTATGCATGTACGTTATCTGTGTGACTTACTTAATAAAAAAGCATCGTTTTTGTGACAGTAAGAAAATTTTAATTTTTCGACAAAAAAAACGAGATGCTGCCGGGGTGGTCCAAATTTTGAATTTCAGACTTTATGGCTCGTCATAAGAAACAGCTCTCTTTACCTTTCTTGTGGTCTTTCATCAACAAATTATACATGTACGTTATCTGTGTGACTTACTTAATAAAATAACATCGTTTTTGTGACAATAAAAAAATTTTCATTTATCGACAAAAAAAACGAGAAGCTGCCGGGGTGGTCCAAATTTTGAATTTCAGACCTCATTGCTCGTCCTCAAAAACAGCTCTCTTTACCATTCTCGTGGTCTTTCATCAACAAATTATACATGTACGTTATCTGTGTGACTTACTTAATAAAAAAGCATCATTTTTGTGACAGTAAGAAAATTTTAATTTTTCGACAAAAAAAACGAGATGCTGCCGGGGTGGTCCAAATTTTGAATTTCAGACTTTATGGCTCGTCATAAGAAACAGCTCTCTTTACCTTTCTTGTGGTCTTTCATCAACAAATTATACATGTACGTTATCTGTGTGACTTACTTAATAAAATAACATCGTTTTTGTGACAATAAAAAAATTTTCATTTATCGACAAAAAAACGAGAAGCTGCCGGGGTGGTCCAAATTTTGAATTTCAGACCTCATTGCTCGTCCTAAAAAACAGCTCTCTTTACCATTCTTGTGGTCTTTCATCAACAAATTATACATGTACGTTATCTGTGTGACTTACTTAATAAAATAGCATCATTTTTGTGACAATAAAAAAATTTTCATTTATCGGCAAAAAAAACAAGATGCTGCCGGGGTGGTCCAAATTTTGAATTTCAGACTTTATTGCTCGTCCTTAAAACCAGCTCTCTTTACCATTCTTGTGATCCTTCATCAACAAATTATACATGTACGTTATCTGTGTGACTTACTTAATAAAAAAGCATCGTTTTTGTGACCGTAAAAAAATTTTCATTTATCGACAAAAAAAAAGAGATGCTGCCGGGGTGGTCCAAATTTTGAATTTCAGACCTCATTGCTCATCCTAAAAAACAGCTCTCTTCACCATTCTTGTGGTCTTTCATCAACAAATTATACATGTACGTTATCTGTGTGACTTACTTAATAAAATAGCATCATTTTTGTGACAATAAAAAAATTTCCATTTATCGACAAAAAAAACGAGATGCTGCCGGGGTGGTCCAAATTTTGAATTTCAGACTTTATTGCTCGTCCTAAAAACCAGCTCTCTTTACCATTCTTGTGGTCCTTCATCAACAAATTATACATGTACGTTATCTGTGTGACTTACTTAATAAAATAGCATCGTTTTTGTGACGATAAAAAAATTTTCATTTATCGACAAAAAAAACGAGATGCTGCCAGGGTGGTCCAAATTTTGAATTTCAGACTTTATTGCTCGTCCTAAAAACCAGCTCTCTTTACCTACCTTGTGGTCCATCATCAAAAAATTATACATGTTCGTTATCTGCGTGACTTACTTAATAAAAAAGCATCATTTTTGTGACAATAAAAGAATTTTCATTTATCGACAAAAAAAACGAGATGCTGCCGGGGTGGTCCAAATTTTGAATTTCAGACTTTATTGCTCGTCCCAAAAAACAGCTCTCTTTACCTACCTTGTGGTCCATCATCAAAAAATTATACATGTACGTTATCTGTGTGACTTACTTAATAAAATAGCATCGTTTTTGTGACGATAAAAAAATTTTCATTTATCAACAAAAGAAACGAGATGCTGCCGGGGTGGTCCAAATTTTGAATTTCAGACTTTATTGCTCGTCCTAAAAACCAGCTCTCTTTACCTACCTTGTGGTCCATCATCAACAAATTATACATGTACGTTATCTGTGTGACTTACTTAATAAAATAGCATCATTTTTGTGACAATAAAAAAATTTTCATTTATCGACAAAAAAAACGAGATGCTGCCGGGGTGGTCCAAATTTTGAATTTCAGACCTCATTGCTCGTCCTAAAAAACAGCTCTCTTTACCATTCTTGTGGTCTTTCATCAACAAATTATACATGTACGTTATCTGTGTGACTTACTTAACAAAATAGCATCATTTTTGTGACAATAAAAAAATTTTCATTTATCGACAAAAAAAAAGAGATGCTGCCGGGGTGGTCCAAATTTTGAATTTCAGACCTCATTGCTCGTCCTAAAAAACAGCTCTCTTTTCCATTCTTGTGGTCTTTCATCAACAAATTATACATGTACGTTATCTGTGTGACTTACTTAATAAAATAGCATCATTTTTGTGACAATAAAAAAAATTTCATTTATCGACAAAAAAAACGAGATGCTGCCGGGGTGGTCCAAATTTTGAATTTCAGACCTCATTGCTCATCCTAAAAAACAGCTCTCTTCACCATTCTTGTGGTCTTTCATCAACAAATTATACATGTACGTTATCTGTGTGACTTACTTAATAAAATAGCATCATTTTTGTAACAATAAAAAAATTTTCATTTATCGACAAAAAAAACGAGATGCTGCCGGGGTGGTCCAAATTTTGAATTTCAGACCTCATTGCTCGTCCTCAAAAACAGCTCTCTTTACCATTCTTGTGGTCTTTCATCAACAAATTATACATGTACGTTATCTGTGTGACTTACTTAATAAAATAGCATCATTTTTGTGACAATAAAAAAATTTTCATTTATCGACAAAAAAACGAGATGCTGCCGGGGTGGTCCAAATTTTGAATTTCAGACCTCATTGCTCGTCCTAAAAAACAGCTCTCTTTACCATTCCTGTGGTCTTTCATCAAAAAATTATACATGTACGTTATCTGTGTGACTTACTTAATAAAATAGCATCATTTTTGTGACAGTAAGAAAATTTTAATTTATCGACAAAAAAAACGAGATGCTGCCGGGGTGGTCCAAATTTTGAATTTCAGACTTTATTGCTCGTCCTAAAAAACAGCTCTCTTCACCATTCTTGTGGTATTTCATCAACAAATGATACATGTACGTTATCTGTGTGACTTACTTAATAAAAATAGCATCATTTTTGTGACAGTAAAAAAAAATTTTCATTTATCGACAAAAAAAAACGAGATGCTGCCGGGGTGGTCCAAATTTTGAATTTCAGACTTCATTGCTCGTCCTAAAAAACAGCTCTCTTTACCATTCTTGTGGTCTTTCATCAACAAATTATACATGTACGTTATCTGTGTGACTTACTTAATAAAATAGCATCGTTTTTGTGACAATAAAAGAATTTTCATTTATCGACAAAAAAAAACGAGATGCTGCCGGGGTGGTCCAAATTTTGAATTTCAGACCTCATTGCTCGTCCTCAATAACAGCTCTCTTTACCATTCTTGTGGTCTTTCATCAACAAATTATACATGTACGTTATCTGTGTGACTTACTTAATAAAATAGCATCGTTTTGTGACAATAAAAAAATTTTCATTTATCGACAAAAAAAACGAGATGCTGCCGGGGTGGTCCAAATTTTGAATTTCAGACTTTATTGCTCGTAGTAAAAACCAGCTCTCTTTACCATTCTTGTGGTCCTTCATCAACAAATTAAACATGTACGTTATCTGTGTGACTAACTTAATAAAAAAGCATCGTTTTTGTGACAATAAGAAAATTTTAATTTATCGACAAAAAAACGAGATGCTGCCGGGGTGGTCCAAATTTTGAATTTCAGACTTTATGGCTCGTCATAAGAAACAGCTCTCTTTACCTTTCTTGTAGTCTTTCATCAACAAATTATACATGTACGTTATCTGTGTGACTTGCTTAATAAAATAGCAACGTTTTTGTGACAATAAAAGAATTTTCATTTATCGACAAAAAAAAACGAGATGCTGCCGGGGTGGTCCAAATTTTGAATTTCAGACCTCATTGCTCGTCCTAAAAAACAGCTCTCTTTACCATTCTTGTGGTCTTTCATCAACAAATTATACATGTACGTTATCTGTGTGACTTACTTAATAAAATAGCATCATTTTTGTGACAATAAAAACAATTTTCATTTATCGACAAAAAAAACGAGATGCTGCCGGGGTGGTATAAATTTTGAATTTCAGACTTTATTGCTCGTCCCATAAAACAGCTCTCTTTACCTACCTTGTGGTCCGTCATCAAAAAATTATACATGTACCTTATCTGTGTGACTTACTTAATAAAATAGCATCGTTTTTGTGACGATAAAAAAATTTCAATTTATCGACAAAAAAACGAGATGCTGCCGGGGTGATCCAAATTTTGAATTTCAGACTTTATAGCTCGTCATAAGAAACAGCTGTCTTTACCATTCTCGTGGTCTTTCATCAACAAATTATACATGTACGTTATCTGTGTGACTTACTTAATAAAAAAGCATCATTTTTGTGACAATAGAAGAATTTTCATTTATCGACAAAAAAAAAGAGATGCTGCCGGGGTGGTCCAAATTTTGAATTTCAGACCTCATAGCTCGTCCTAAAAAACAGCTCTCTTTACCATTTTCATTTTTTTTCATTTTAAATGCATTTTTATTAATTTAAATTCAGAAACTCTTACAAGCTAGACAAAAAAACGCTTAAAAATTAGCTTAATTAACTTAAAATTATCTTATTCTAACTTACTGGCCCCATGCGGACACTCTAAGTTAAACCTAACAATTAAATTTTGTCTTTCGACGTTTCGTACATTTCATTCATTTCATTTTTAAATTATGTTGTATTAACTGTAATTAAAACTAAGAAAATAATTTCAAAACAAAAACTTAGTTAATTAACTCTTTTTTTTTTATCATCTTTTAAAACTTAAAACTAAAACTTATGAACTACCTTAACATTATTCTTAATCTACTTAGGCTACTTAATCTACTTAAAATTATCTTATAATTTAGGTATTATTTTTTTTGTTGAGAAGTTGCCCGAAGGTTACCCATCTTTTTGTTGTTTTATAATTTTTTTTTTGTATTTTTGTTTTTTGTGTATATATATATATACAATATATATATATAGATACATTTTTTTTTTCCCCCTTAAAAACTATCCTAATCCTACCTAAATCTATGTAAGTCGGCCACGGCAAAAAATTAGGCTGCCGACTCTGCTCCTAGCGAAGCTACCTAGTGCTAGAGGAATTCGACGACGTAGACTCCGCTCCTTCAACAAGCCACCAAAATTGTTGGTGCTGCCGAGCAACATCCCTCATGTCGCGTTTCCCTACCGCCCTACTGAACCGGAGACGCTCCGCACTGCCGTGTGCGACGTCTCTATCGTAGTTAAGTCGCCTCTCCGCAGCTGTTCGAGCGACATGGAAGATTAACGGCACCGCTAATCTATCCTGGATCAGACCTTTCATGTCGAGGTAGAGGAAAGCTTCTGGAGGAATAAAGCCGTCATAGCGAACTCTCTCGTGATACATATGATTGGGGTAGTAAGCCCCAGAGATCAGGTTATTCGACGAGGTCATTGCTCTTGCAATGTGCCTTCGAATCAATTTAATGACGAAATTGTCCACTCTTATTAGGTTAGCCCTATTGTACAAGACCTCATTGCGATAGAATTTTATGTACTCAGACTCTGGTGTTCTGTATAGGCGAAGACAAGCCCTAAGGCAAGCCCTCTCAAACACCCGAATCTTTTCCAAAAGACTTGCTCTCACGTTGAACCACACGGGACAACCAAATGTAAGCATAGGCCGAATAAGGGCCATGTAGCAGATCACCTTTACCCTCGCATCGAGTTGCCTGTTATAAAACAGTCTCTTTGTAAGGGCAAAAGCACCTTTGGCTCTGGCCAGAGCAACATCTATATGTTTGTTAAAATATAGATATTGATCTAGCCAAATCCCAAGGTATCTGACTACATTTCGACAAACAAGTGGCTGCCCGTGTTGTCCAACGATCTGAAACTTTCGCCAATTCTTTCTGGTATCCGCAGAGGCCCCAGACAAAGGCGTCCTAAACAGAATGGTTTCCGACTTCTGAAAGTTAATCTTCAACTTCCAGTCGTCGCAATATTGTTTAATTTTATCGAAGTCACGTTGCAAAAGAATGTTTATAACCTCAATCTTTGGACCTGATCTGTACGCGATTAAGTCGTCTGCGTACGCTATGGCATGGTGAAGTGAACCTATCAGATCGCTTGTGTAAATGTTGAAAAGGATTGGCGAATTGACCGCACCTTGTTGCAGACCGTTTTTAATGTTGAATTTACCAGTAGAAGTCACATCGCCATTTTTCACGATGAACTGTCTATCTGTGAGCATGTTGAAAAGAATATACAGTAGTGGTTTACTAATGCCTAGTCTGTTCAACTTGTAGAAGAGTCCCTCTAACCATACGGTATCGAAGGCCTTTTCCAAGTCAATCAGGCAGGCACCCGTGCACTGTTTCTTGGCTTTGTTCCATTGGATATCAGAAACCAGTTTAGACGCGGCATGAATAACGTCATGCCCCGCCTTGAAACCGAATTGATTATCCGGAACTATATTTCTGTCCTCAACCCACTTAGTCAGGACTCTATTGATGACTTTTTCGAAAACCTTACTGATATTTGGAAGGAGACTGATCGACCGGAGATTCGCCGGATTGGAGGAGTCTTTATCCCTTTTTGGGATGGGATGTACCACCGCAGTTTTCCAATGCGCTGGATAATGTGCATTATTCATTGCATTGTTAAACAGGGTGGTATAAATGTCCACCGCTTCTAGTGGGAGATGTCGAAGCACAATGTTCGGTATTCCATCGGTTCCCACTGATTTCTTACTTCTTATTGTGTCGAAGATCGTTTGAAGCTCTTCCTTCGAAATGAACGGGGGTTGCTCCCTTTCATTGGCGATGACATTATTTGCCATATTCTCGTCACTGAACTGAGTGAAACCCGAGTTCTCGATTCGCCAGTTCACTATTTCATTTCGAAGGTAGAAATTGTGCACAAGGACTCGATTTTCCAGGTCGTGGTTGGGACCAATGATTTCATTTGTCTTGTACACTTCCTGGAAAGTCGCTCCTATAGCCTCGACCTTCTCCTGCGGATCTTCGATCACAAAGAAGTTGTCATCATCAACAGCCTCATTTGGATCTATGCCTGCTGTTGAAAGTATGCGTTCGTTGTCAGTCGTTCGGGCGATTTTTAGACATGGAAGGTCGATTTGATCTTTCCTCCGAAATATTTTATTTATTTGCGGGAACATATTCGGGTTGCTGGTGTTTACAGCCTGAATTTTGTTGTTCCAATACAAACTTACAGAAGCCCTGTAATTTTCTTTTATTAACGTTTGGAGGTTTTTGATCGACGACTTTAATGTCAAAATCTCCGGGTTGTGTCTGTCAGTAAACTGTCTGTACAAGGTCTTCAGTCTTGAGAGTAGTCTACTTTTATGTCGGTGCAGTGCGTCTATAGTTGCGTTGCGGAATAGGTCTTCGTTGTCAGTATGTTGATACCGAGGTATCGTTTTGTCCATAGTCCGTTTAATTGTCTCGTCCAGTAGTTTTAGATATCTGTCAATCTCCTCGTTTGACAGATTTCTGTTGGACGGTGGGTAGAGCGAATTCGAGGAGAGTGCTCTAGTCAATGTCCTGGAGAAGTGTGTCCAACGCACCCTACTGTAGTTGTAGGAATGCCATTGAACATACTCATCCAATTCCGCAATTTCGTTCGGAACGGTAATTTCGGTACTTAGACCGCAATGGTCACTGTCATACACAAAAGTGCGAAGACAGTTTACAGTTTGTTGGTTCGTACCTGTCAGTTGTATTCGTGTGTCGAACAACAGGAGATCCAAATAGGAGCCGTGTCTGGGAAACGACGGACTATCCGTCGCCTTAAGGCCGAGTCTATACATCACACTGTGTTGACCCCACCAATTGAATAGTAGGTTCCCTCTAGTGTTTGGTGTATTATTTCCCCAATCGCTATGTTTGGCGTTGAAATCTCCGCCGATAATGAAGTAGTTTTCCTCCAATTCCAGTCTCAGAAATCGAAAAAGTGTTTCGAGCTCTGAGATAAATAGGGTGGATTGAGTAGCTGTAGGTGCATAAATAGACACCATGTATAACCGCTTTCCACTACGGAGAGGGATATACACGATGCATGCTTCAAGCACCTGAAACCTACGCACTACACGACTGTATATTCTTTTAAAATGTATGCCTTTCCTTACGAAGATTGCAACGCCTCCTCCTTGTATGGAGTTGGGTCGATTTCTTCGCATAATTTTATACCTTCTGTGCCTCATTTTGTGCCTTTTGTTTAGCTTAGTTTCGCTAACCAAAAGCACATCAGGGGCTTGGTCTTTAAGCAACTTAAAAAGTGTGGCTCTTCGCTCAATCCTAATCAGTGAATTAACATTCACTGCAAGGACCTTCAGGGTTTGCTCCGCCATGTACGTACGCATTACGACTGGAGGTGCGTTAGGCTCGGCAGCAGCACGTAGATTTGATCCACGCGCGCAGCTTGTTCAGTAATCTGACGTTGAAACTGAGCCATCTGCCCCTGGATAGAGAGCAAGATAGCTAGAATGTCAGTTGCCGGTTCCGGTGCTCTAGGCGCTGGGGCCTGAGATGCAACCTTCGCTTGCTGTGCCGTATTCCCCCTACCTGCCGCCATTTGGGCGTAGGTAACTTGGGGAGTAACGGCTGGTGTTTGTATTTGAACCGGTGGACGCTTAACTTCCACCTTTTGCTGCCGAGCCAGATTTACTTTTTTTATGTACTGGAATTTGGGACAACCCCGATAATTTGCGGTGTGTCCCGTGTTCTTACATAAAACGCAAGAGAGTTGGCTTTTTTCTGACGCTCCATCCATACCCAGAGGGCATTCTTCTGATTTGTGGTTCTTACCGCACTTGACGCATCGAGGCTGCATTTCGCAGTTCGACGCGGCGTGCCCGAACCTTTGGCAGCGAACACATTGCAACATGTTATCGCTCCGTTTTACTTTTTCCCAGTGTACAACCTGGTAGTCTAGGACTTTAATACTCCTTAGACCATCCAGTTTGCTATCGGGAGTTAGCTGAACCAGGAAGAACGGTAGTTTCCGTTTCTCCCTTTTGGCTCTGGCTGTGGTGAAGGGCTTGACCCCTACGAACTTGAGATCTTCGCACTCTTTCTCTTTGAGCAGTGCGAGGAGCTCCTCCGGGTCAGTTGACGGTTCTATCCCCCTCAGCAGCATTGTTTGCAGCTTTTCCCCCTTCGGGGTGGAGGAGAAGAACTCCGTCGTCGAATCCCTTAACAAGTTTTTAATTTTATTATAGCGCTCCACTGTATTACAGTGGATCGCATGCCTATCTGCACTTAGTCTTTTTATAAAAAAATTTGAGCCTATGGCCGACTTACACAGTTCAATCGTCTCCTTTAGTTCCATCTTGTAAGTGTTTATTGGTGGAACCCTTTGTTTTGTGTTGTTTTGCTGTTTCTGCTGTTGTTGTCGTTGCTGCTGCTGTTGCTGTTGTTGTTGTTGCTGCTGTTGGTGTTGCTGTTGTTTATTATTTTGGTCAAACTGACTTTTTTGTTTTGGCTGTAACGTTTGAATTTGTGCTGTTTTTTGTAGTTTTTGTTGTTGTTGTACAGTATGACTCTTTTTTTGTTGTTTAGTCTCGCTTGTGTCTTTTTGTTGCTGAGAGCTAAGGAGCTGTTCATGGTGCTCCCTCTCTCTTCTTGCCATTTGTTTGGCCTTTATTGACTGTACTTTTTGTTGAAGCTCCTTAATGCTATTGTTTAGAGCTTCAACCTCCTCCTCTTCGTCCTCTGACTCTGAAGACGCCAGAGATGCGAAGGTATTTTTACCCATACAGTGGCCTTCTCCACCAACAGACGCGTATGAGTAATCGTCTTTGTCTGATTCAACTGCCGCCCTTTTTATTGTTGTTGGCGCCTCTTCCCTTGCTCTACCAGGCAGCTTTTTGGGAGAGGTTGAAAGGGAAGGGCGCTTTGCAAAGTTAGGAGTTGGTTTCAACATCCTCCTCCTCTTTGTTGTCATTGACGATGTTGCTGTTTTTGATGTTGTTGTTGATGTTGGCATCTTCTTTCGAAGTGGCTTAACGGTCTGATTATCAGATGACGTTGCGCCATCTTCTAATCCCGCTATTAACATAGCGGACCGCTCACTGCCACTCATCGTTCTATCACACTTTTTTGTTTATATAGATTTTATTGTCTTTTAAACACTTAAAAAATAAAAACGAACAATGGTTTTTTTTTCGGGTACTCGAACCCACGACCCCGACTTTCTCGGCTCACTGCCACTACCACCAGGCTACCGAATAACTTAATTAAATTGTCTCTAATTTGTTCTTTCAACAATTGTTTTATTCACTTTTTCACAAAAATAAAGCCGAAACGCGTCCTTTCTACACAGAGATCAATGAACGACTGCTCTCTTTACCATTCTTGTGGTCTTTCATCAACAAATTATACATGTACGTTATCTGTGTGACTTACTTAATAAAATAGCATCATTTTTGTGACAATAAAAAAAATTTCATTTATCGACAAAAAAAACGAGATGCTGCCGGGTGGTCCAAATTTTGAATTTCAGACCTCATTGCTCATCCTAAAAAACAGCTCTCTTCACCATTCTTGTGGTATTTCATCAACAAATGATACATGCACGTTATCTGTGTGACTTACTTAATAAAATAGCATCGTTTTTGTGACAATAAAAGAATTTTCATTTATCGACAAAAAAAACGAGATGCTGCCGGGGTGGTCCAAATTTTGAATTTCAGACCTCATTGCTCGTCCTCAATAACAGCTCTCTTTACCATTCTTGTGGTCTTTCATCAACAAATTATACATGTACGTTATCTGTGTGACTTACTTAATAAAATAGCATCATTTTTGTGACAATAAAAAAATTTTCATTTATCGACAAAAAAAAACGAGATGCTGCCGGGGTGGTCCAAATTTTGAATTTCAGACTTTATTGCTCGTCCTAAAAACCAGCTCTCTTTACCATTATGGTGGTCCTTCATCAACAAATTATACATGTACGTTATCTGTGTGACTAACTTAATAAAAAAGCATCGTTTTTGTGACAATAAGAAAATTTTAATTTATCGACAAAAAAAACGAGATGCTGCCGGGGTGGTCCAAATTTTGAATTTCAGACTTTATGGCTCGTCATAAGAAACAGCTCTCTTTACCTTTCTTGTGGTCTTTCATCAACAAATTATACATGTACGTTATCTGTGTGACTTACTTAATAAAATAGCAACGTTTTTGTGACAACAAAAGAATTTTCATTTATCGACAAAAAAAACGAGATGCTGCCGGGGTGGTCCAAATTTTGAATTTCAGACCTCATTGCTCGTCCTAAAAAACAGCTCTCTTTACCATTCTTGTGGTCTTTCATCAACAAATTATACATGTACGTTATCTGTGTGACTTACTTAATAAAATAGCATCATTTTTGTGACAATAAAACAATTTTCATTTATCGACAAAAAAAACGAGATGCTGCCGGGGTGGTATAAATTTTGAATTTCAGACTTTATTGCTCGTCCTAAAAACCAGCTCTCTTTACCATTCTCGTGGTCTTTCATCAACAAATTATACATGTACGTTATCTGTGTGACTTACTTAATAAAAAAGCATCATTTTTGTGACAATAGAAGAATTTTCATTTATCGACAAAAAAAAAGAGATGCTGCCGGGGTGGTCCAAATTTTGAATTTCAGACCTCATAGCTCGTCCTAAAAAACAGCTCTCTTTACCATTCTTGTGGTCTTTCATCAACAAATTATACATGTACGTTATCTGTGTGACTAACTTAATAAAAAAGCATCGTTTTTGTGACAATAAGAAAATTTTAATTTATCGACAAAAAAAACGAGATGCTGCCGGGGTGGTCCAAATTTTGAATTTCAGACTTTATGGCTCGTCATAAGAAACAGCTCTCTTTACCTTTCTTGTGGTCTTTCATCAACAAATTATACATGTACGTTATCTGTGTGACTTACTTAATAAAATAGCAACGTTTTTGTGACAACAAAAGAATTTTCATTTATCGACAAAAAAAACGAGATGCTGCCGGGGTGGTCCAAATTTTGAATTTCAGACCTCATTGCTCGTCCTAAAAAACAGCTCTCTTTACCATTCTTGTGGTCTTTCATCAACAAATTATACATGTACGTTATCTGTGTGACTTACTTAATAAAATAGCATCATTTTTGTGACAATAAAACAATTTTCATTTATCGACAAAAAAAACGAGATGCTGCCGGGGTGGTATAAATTTTGAATTTCAGACTTTATTGCTCGTCCTAAAAACCAGCTCTCTTTACCATTCTCGTGGTCTTTCATCAACAAATTATACATGTACGTTATCTGTGTGACTTACTTAATAAAAAAGCATCATTTTTGTGACAGTAAGAAAATTTTAATTTATCGACAAAAAAAACGAGATGCTGCCGGGGTGGTCCAAATTTTGAATTTCAGACTTTATTGCTCGTCCTAAAAAACAGCTCTCTTCACCATTCTTGTGGTCTTTCATCAACAAATTATACATGTACGTTATCTGTGTGACTTACTTAATAAAATAGCATCATTTTTGTGACAATAAAAAAATTTCCATTTATCGACAAAAAAAACGAGATGCTGCCGGGGTGGTCCAAATTTTGAATTTCAGACCTCATTGCTCGTCCTAAAAAACAGCTCTCTTTACCATTCTTGTGGTCTTTCATCAACAAATTATACATGTACGTTATCTGTGTGACTAACTTAATAAAAAAGCATCGTTTTTGTGACAATAAGAAAATTTTAATTTATCGACAAAAAAAACGAGATGCTGCCGGGGTGGTCCAAATTTTGAATTTCAGACTTTATGGCTCGTCATAAGAAACAGCTCTCTTTACCTTTCTTGTGGTCTTTCATCAACAAATTATACATGTACGTTATCTGTGTGACTTACTTAATAAAATAGCAACGTTTTTGTGACAACAAAAGAATTTTCATTTATCGACAAAAAAAACGAGATGCTGCCGGGGTGGTCCAAATTTTGAATTTCAGACCTCATTGCTCGTCCTAAAAAACAGCTCTCTTTACCATTCTTGTGGTCTTTCATCAACAAATTATACATGTACGTTATCTGTGTGACTTACTTAATAAAATAGCATCATTTTTGTGACAATAAAACAATTTTCATTTATCGACAAAAAAAACGAGATGCTGCCGGGGTGGTATAAATTTTGAATTTCAGACTTTATTGCTCGTCCTAAAAACCAGCTCTCTTTACCATTCTCGTGGTCTTTCATCAACAAATTATACATGTACGTTATCTGTGTGACTTACTTAATAAAAAAGCATCATTTTTGTGACAGTAAGAAAATTTTAATTTATCGACAAAAAAAACGAGATGCTGCCGGGGTGGTCCAAATTTTGAATTTCAGACTTTATTGCTCGTCCTAAAAAACAGCTCTCTTCACCATTCTTGTGGTCTTTCATCAACAAATTATACATGTACGTTATCTGTGTGACTTACTTAATAAAATAGCATCATTTTTGTGACAATAAAAAAATTTCCATTTATCGACAAAAAAAACGAGATGCTGCCGGGGTGGTCCAAATTTTGAATTTCAGACCTCATTGCTCGTCCTAAAAAACAGCTCTCTTTACCATTCTTGTGGTCTTTCATCAACAAATTATACATGTACGTTATCTGTGTGACTTACTTAATAAAATAGCATCATTTTTATGACAATAAAAAAAATTTCATTTATCGACAAAAAAAACGAGATGCTGCCGGGGTGGTCCAAATTTTGAATTTCAGACCTCATTGCTCATCCTAAAAAACAGCTCTCTTCACCATTCTTGTGGTCTTTCATCAACAAATTATACATGTACGTTATCTGTGTGACTTACTTAATAAAATAGCATCATTTTTGTGACAATAAAAAAATTTTCATTTATCGACAAAAAAACGAGATGCTGCCGGGGTGGTATAAATTTTGAATTTCAGACTTTATTGCTCGTCCTAAAAACCAGCTCTCTTTACCATTCTCGTGGTCTTTCATCAACAAATTATACATGTACGTTATCTGTGTGACTTACTTAATAAAAAAGCATCATTTTTGTGACAGTAAGAAAACTTAATTTATCGACAAAAAAAACAAGATGCTGCCGGGGTGGTATAAATTTTGAATTTCAGACTTTATTGCTCGTCCTAAAAACCACCTCTCTTTACCATTCTCGTGGTCTTTCATCAACAAATTATACATGTACGTTATCTGTGTGACTTACTTAATAAAAAAGCATCATTTTTGTGACAGTAAGAAAATTTTAATTTATCGACAAAAAAAACGAGATGCTGCCGGGGTGGTCCAAATTTTGAATTTCAGACCTCATTGCTCGTCCTAAAAAACAGCTCTCTTTACCATTCTTGTGGTCTTTCATCAACAAATTATACATGTACGTTATCTGTGTGACTTACTTAATAAAATAGCATCATTTTTGTGACAATAAAAAAATTTTCATTTATCGACAAAAAAAACGAGATGCTGCGGGGGTGGTATAAATTTTGAATTTCAGACTTTATTGCTCGTCCTTAAAACCAGCTCTCTCTACCATTCTCGTGGTCTTTCATCAACAAATTATACATGTACGTTATCTGTGTGACTTACTTAATAAAAAAGCATCATTTTTGTGACAGTAAGAAAATTTTAATTTATCGACAAAAACAACGAGATGCTGCCGGGGTGGTCACAATTTTGAATTTCAGACCTCATTGCTCGTCCTAAAAAACAGCTCTCTTTACCATTCTTGTGGTCTTTCATTAACAAATTATACATGTACGTTATCTGTGTGACTTACTTAATAAAATAGCATCATTTTTGTGACAATAAAAAAATTTTCATTTATCGACAAAAAAAACGAGATGCTGCCGGGGTGGTCCAAATTTTGAATTTCAGACTTTATTGCTCGTCCTAAAAACCAGCTCTCTCTACCATTCTCGTGGTCTTTCATCAACAAATTATACATGTACGTTATCTGTGTGACTTACTTAATAAAAAAGCATCATTTTTGTGACAGTAAGAAAATTTTAATTTATCGACAAAAACAACGAGATGCTGCCGGGGTGGTCACAATTTTGAATTTCAGACCTCATTGCTCGTCCTAAAAAACAGCTCTCTTTACCATTCTTGTGGTCTTTCATTAACAAATTATACATGTACGTTATCTGTGTGACTTACTTAATAAAATAGCATCATTTTTGTGACAATAAAAAAATTTTCATTTATCGACAAAAAAAACGAGATGCTGCCGGGGTGGTATAAATTTTGAATTTCAGACTTTATTGCTCGTCCTAAAAACCAGCTCTCTATACCATTCTCGTGGTCTTTCATCAACAAATTATACATGTACGTTATCTGCGTGACTTACTTAATAAAAAAGCATCATATTTGTGACAATAAAAGAATTTTCATTTATCGACAAAAAAAACGAGATGCTGCCGGGGTGGCCCAAATTTTGAATTTCAGACCTCATTGCTCGTCCTAAAAAACAGCTCTCTTTACCATTCTTGTGGTCTTTCATCAACAAATTATACATGTACGTTATCTGTGTGACTAACTTAATAAAAAAGCATCGTTTTTGTGACAATAAAAAAATTTTAATTTATCGACAAAAAAAACGAGATGCTGCCGGGGTGGTATAAATTTTGAATTTCAGACTTTATTCCTCGTCCTTAAAACCAGCTCTCTTAACCATTCTCGTGGTCTTTCATCAACAAATTATACATGTACGTTATCTGTGTGACTTACTTAATAAAATAGCATCATTTTTGTGACAATAAAAGAATTTTCATTTATCGACAAAAAAAACGAGATGCTGCCGGGGTGGTCCAAATTTTGAATTTCAGACCTCATTCATCCTAAAAAACAGCTCTCTTCACCATTCTTGTGGTCTTTCACCTTACTTGTGGTCTTGACTTACTTAATAAAAAAGCATCATTTTTGTGACAGTAAGAAAATTTTAATTTATCGACAAAAAAACGAGATGCTGCCGGGGTGGTATAAATTTTGAATTTCAGACTTTATTGCTCGTCCTAAAAACCAGCTCTCTTTACCATTCTTGTGGTCCTTTATCAACAAATTATACATGTACGTTATCTGTGTGGCTAACTTAATAAAAAAGCATCGTTTTTGTGACAATAAAAGAATTTTCATTTATCGACAAAAAAAACGAGATGCTGCCGGGGTGGTCCAAATTTTGAATTTCAGACCTCATTGCTCGTCCTCAATAACAGCTCTCTTTACCATTCTTGTGGTCTGTCATCAACAAATTATACATGTACGTTATCTGTGTGACTTACTTAATAAAATAGCATCATTTTTGTGACAATAAAAAAATTTTCATTTATCGACAAAAAAAACGAGATGCTGCCGGGGTGGTCCAAATTTTGAATTTCAGACTTTATGCCTCGTCATAAAAAACAGCTCTCTTTACCTTTCTTGTGGTCTTTCATCAACAAATTATACATGTACGTTATCTGTGTGACTTACTTAATAAAATAGTATCATTTTAATTTATCGACAAAAAATCGAAATGCTGCCGGGGTGGTCCAAATTTTAAATTTCAGACTTTATGCCTCGTCATAAAAAACAGCTCTCTTTACCTTTCTTGTGGTCTTTCATCAACAAATTATACATGTACGTTATCTGTGTGACTTACTTAATAAAATAGTATCATTTTAATTTATCGACAAAAAAAACGAGATGCTGCCGGGGTGGTATAAATTTTGAATTTCAGACCTCATTGCTCGTCCTCAATAACAGCTCTCTTTACCATTCTTGTGGTCTTTCATCAACAAATTATACATGTACGTTATCTGTGTGACTTACTTAATAAAATAGCATCATTTTTGTGACAATAAAAAAATTTTCATTTATCGACAAAAAAAACGAGATGCTGCCGGGGTGGTCCAAATTTTGAATTTCAGACTTTATTGCTCGTCCTAAAAACCAGCTCTCTCTACCATTCTCGTGGTCTTTCATCAACAAATTATACATGTACGTTATCTGTGTGACTTACTTAATAAAAAAGCATCGTTTTTGTGACAATAAAAAAATTTTAATTTATCGACAAAAAAAACGAGATGCTGCCGGGGTGGTATAAATTTTGAATTTCAGACTTTATTGCTCGTCCTAAAAACCAGCTCTCTATACCATTCTCGTGGTCTTTCATCAACAAATTATACATGTACGTTATCTGCGTGACTTACTTAATAAAAAAGCATCATATTTGTGACAATAAAAGAATTTTCATTTATCGACAAAAAAAACGAGATGCTGCCGGGGTGGCCCAAATTTTGAATTTCAGACCTCATTGCTCGTCCTAAAAAACAGCTCTCTTTACCATTCTTGTGGTCTTTCATCAACAAATTATACATGTACGTTATCTGTGTGACTTACTTAATAAAATAGCATCATTTTTGTGACAATAAAAAAATTTTCATTTATCGACAAAAAAAAACGAGATGCTGCCGGGGTGGTCCAAATTTTGAATTTCAGACTTTACTGCTCGTCCTAAAAACCAGCTCTCTTTACCATTCTTGTGATCGTTCATCAACAAATTATACATGTACGTTATCTGTGTGACTAACTTAATAAAAAAGCATCGTTTTTGTGACAATAAAAAAATTTTAATTTATCGACAAAAAAACGAGATGCTGCCGGGGTGGTATAAATTTTGAATTTCAGACTTTATTCCTCGTCCTTAAAACCAGCTCTCTTAACCATTCTCGTGGTCTTTAATCAACAAATTATACATGTACGTTATCTGTGTGACTTACTTAATAAAATAGCATCATTTTTGTGACAATAAAAGAATTTTCATTTATCGACAAAAAAAACGAGATGCTGCCGTTGTGGTCCAAATTTTGAATTTCAGACCTCATTGCTCGTCCTAAAAAATAGCTCTCTTTACCATTCTTGTGGTCTTTCATTAACAAATTATACATGTACGTTATCTGTGTGACTTACTTAATAAAATAGCATCATTTTTGTGACAATAAAAAAATTTTCATTTATCGACAAAAAAAACGAGATGCTGCCGGGGTGGTCCAAATTTTGAATTTCAGACTTTACTGCTGGTCCTAAAAACCAGCTCTCTTTACCATTCTTGTGATCGTTCATCAACAAATTATACATGTACGTTATCTGTGTGACTAACTTAATAAAAAAGCATCGTTTTTGTGACAATAAGAAAATTTTAATTTATCGACAAAAAAAACGAGATGCTGCCGGGGTGGTATAAATTTTGAATTTCAGACTTTATTCCTCGTCCTTAAAACCAGCTCTCTTAACCATTCTCGTGGTCTTTCATCAATAAAAAAATTTTCATTTATCGACAAAAAAACGAGATGCTGCCGGGGTGGTATAAATTTTGAATTTCAGACTTTATTGCTCGTCCTTAAAACCAGCTCTCTCTACCATTCTCGTGGTCTTTCATCAACAAATTATACATGTACGTTATCTGTGTGACTTACTTAATAAAAAAGCATCATTTTTGTGACAGTAAGAAAATTTTAATTTATCGACAAAAACAACGAGATGCTGCCGGGGTGGTCACAATTTTGAATTTCAGACCTCATTGCTCGTCCTAAAAAACAGCTCTCTTTACCATTCTTGTTCTCTTTCATTAACAAATTATACATGTACGTTATCTGTGTGACTTACTTAATAAAATAGCATCATTTTTGTGACAATAAAAAAATTTTCATTTATCGACAAAAAAAACGAGATGCTGCCGGGGTGGTCCAAATTTTGAATTTCAGACTTTATTGCTCGTCCTAAAAACCAGCTCTCTCTACCATTCTCGTGGTCTTTCATCAACAAATTATACATGTACGTTATCTGTGTGACTTACTTAATAAAAAAGCATCATTTTTGTGACAGTAAGAAAATTTTAATTTATCGACAAAAACAACGAGATGCTGCCGGGGTGGTCACAATTTTGAATTTCAGACCTCATTGCTCGTCCTAAAAAACAGCTCTCTTTACCATTCTTGTGGTCTTTCATTAACAAATTATACATGTACGTTATCTGTGTGACTTACTTAATAAAATAGCATCATTTTTGTGACAATAAAAAAATTTTCATTTATCGACAAAAAAAACGAGATGCTGCCGGGGTGGTCCAAATTTTGAATTTCAGACCTCGTTGCTCGTCCTAAAAAACAGCTCTCTTTACCATTCTTGTGGTCTTTCATCAACAAATTATACATGTACGTTATCTGTGTGACTTACTTTATAAAATAGCATCATTTTTGTGACAATAAAAAAATTTTCATTTATCGACAAAAAAAACGAGATGCTGCCGGGGTGGTATAAATTTTGAATTTCAGACTTTATTGCTCGTCCTAAAAACCAGCTCTCTTCACCATTCTTGTGGTCCTTCATCAACAAATTATACATGTACGTTATCTGTGTGACTAACTTAATAAAATAGCATCATTTTTGTGACAATAAAAAAATTTTCATTTATCGACAAAAAAAACGAGATGCTGCCGGGGTGGTCCAAATTTTGAATTTCAGACCTCATTCATCCTAAAAAACAGCTCTCTTCACCATTCTTGTGGTCTTTCACCTTACTTGTGGTCTTGACTTACTTAATAAAAAAGCATCATTTTTGTGACAGTAAGAAAATTTTAATTTATCGACAAAAAAACGAGATGCTGCCGGGGTGGTATAAATTTTGAATTTCAGACTTTATTGCTCGTCCTAAAAACCAGCTCTCTTTACCATTCTTGTGGTCCTTTATCAACAAATTATACATGTACGTTATCTGTGTGGCTAACTTAATAAAAAAGCATCGTTTTTGTGACAATAAAAGAATTTTCATTTATCGACAAAAAAAACGAGATGCTGCCGGGGTGGTCCAAATTTTGAATTTCAGACCTCATTGCTCGTCCTCAATAACAGCTCTCTTTACCATTCTTGTGGTCTGTCATCAACAAATTATACATGTACGTTATCTGTGTGACTTACTTAATAAAATAGCATCATTTTTGTGACAATAAAAAAATTTTCATTTATCGACAAAAAAAACGAGATGCTGCCGGGGTGGTCCAAATTTTGAATTTCAGACTTTATGCCTCGTCATAAAAAACAGCTCTCTTTACCTTTCTTGTGGTCTTTCATCAACAAATTATACATGTACGTTATCTGTGTGACTTACTTAATAAAATAGTATCATTTTAATTTATCGACAAAAAAACGAAATGCTGCCGGGGTGGTCCAAATTTTAAATTTCAGACTTTATGCCTCGTCATAAAAAACAGCTCTCTTTACCTTTCTTGTGGTCTTTCATCAACAAATTATACATGTACGTTATCTGTGTGACTTACTTAATAAAATAGTATCATTTTAATTTATCGACAAAAAAAACGAGATGCTGCCGGGGTGGTATAAATTTTGAATTTCAGACCTCATTGCTCGTCCTCAATAACAGCTCTCTTTACCATTCTTGTGGTCTTTCATCAACAAATTATACATGTACGTTATCTGTGTGACTTACTTAATAAAATAGCATCATTTTTGTGACAATAAAAAAATTTTCATTTATCGACAAAAAAAACGAGATGCTGCCGGGGTGGTCCAAATTTTGAATTTCAGACTTTATTGCTCGTCCTAAAAACCAGCTCTCTCTACCATTCTCGTGGTCTTTCATCAACAAATTATACATGTACGT
>OV743719.1:35306040-35347995 GCA_928272305.1 Volucella inflata | reverse complement strand
TTGTCTGTGTGACTTACTTAATAAAAAAGCATCGTTTTTGTGACAGTAAAAAAATTTTCATTTATCGACAAAAAAAACGAGATGCTGCCGGGGTGGTCCAAATTTTGAATTTCAGACTTTATTGCTCGTCCTAAAAACGAGCTCAGTTTACCATTCTTGTGGTCCTTCATCAACAAATTATACATGTACGTTATCTGTGTGACTTACTTAATAAAAAAGCATCGTTTTTGTGACAGTAAAAAAATTTTCATTTATCGACAAAAAAAACGAGATGCTGCCGGGGTGGTCCAAATTTTGAATTTCAGACCTCATTGCTCGTCCTAAAAAACAGCTCTCTTTACCATTCTTGTAGTCTTTCATCAACAAATAATACATGTACGTTATCTGTGTGACGTACTTAATAAAAAGGCATAATTTTTGTGACAGTAAGAAAATTTTAATTTATCGACAAAAAAAACGAGATGCTGCCGGGGTGGTCCAAATTTTGAATTTCAGACCTCATTGCTCGTCCTAAAAAACAGCTCTCTTTACCATTCTTGTGGTCTTTCATCAACAAATTATACATGTACGTTATCTGTGTGACTTACTTAATAAAATAGCATCATTTTTGTGACAATAAAAAAATTTTCATTTATCGACAAAAAAAACGAGATGCTGCGGGGGGGGGGCCAAATTTTGAATTTCAGACCTCATTGCTCGTCCTCAAAAACAGCTCTCTTTACCATTCTTGTGGTCTTTCATCAACAAATTATACATGTACGTTATCTGTGTGACTTACTTAATAAAAAAGCATCATTTTTGTGACAGTAAGAAAATTTTAATTTATCGACAAAAAAAAACGAGATGCTGCCGGGGTGGTCCAAATTGTTAATTTCAGACCTCATTGCTCGTCCTCAAAAACAGCTCTCTTTACCATTCTTGTGGTCTTTCATCAAAAAATTATACATGTACGTTATCTGTGTGACTTACTTAATAAAATAGCATCATTTTTGTGACAATAAAAAAATTTTCATTTATCGACAAAAAAAACGAGATGCTGCCGGGGTGGTAAAAAATTTTTAATTTCAGACCTCATTGCTCATCCTAAAAAACAGCTCTCTTCACCATTCTTGTGGTCTTTCATCAACAAATTATACATGTACGTTATCTGTGTGACTTACTTAATAAAATAGCATCATTTTTGTGACAATAAAAGAATTTTCATTTGTCGACAAAAAAAACGAGATGCTGCCGGGGTGGTCCAAATTTTGAATTTCAGACTTTATTGCTCGTATTAAAAACGAGCTCTCTTTACCATTCTTGTGGTCCTTCATCAACAAATTATACATGTACGTTATCTGTGTGACTTACTTAATAAAAAAGCATCGTTTTTGTGACAGTAAAAAAATTTTCATTTATCGACAAAAAAAACGAGATGCTGCCGGGGTGGTCCAAATTTTGAATTTCAGACCTCATTGCTCGTCCTAAAAAACAGCTCTCTTTACCATTCTTGTAGTCTTTCATCAACAAATTATACATGTACGTTATCTGTGTGACTTACTTAATAAAAAAGCATCGTTTTTGTGACAGTAAAAAAATTTTCATTTATCGACAAAAAAAACGAGATGCTGCCGGGGTGGTCCAAATTTTGAATTTCAGACCTCATTGCTCGTCCTAAAAAACAGCTCTCTTTACCATTCTTGTAGTCTTTCATCAACAAATAATACATGTACGTTATCTGTGTGACGTACTTAATAAAAAGGCATCATTTTTGTGACAGTAAGAAAATTTTAATTTATCGACAAAAAAAACGAGATGCTGCCGGGGTGGTCCAAATTTTGAATTTCAGACCTCATTGCTCGTCCTAAAAAACAGCTCTCTTTACCATTCTTGTGGTCTTTCATCAACAAATTATACATGTACGTTATCTGTGTGACTTACTTAATAAAATAGCATCATTTTTGTGACAATAAAAAAATTTTCATTTATCGACAAAAAAAACGAGATGCTGCCGGGGTGGTCCAAATTTTGAATTTCAGACCTCATTGCTCGTCCTCAAAAACAGCTCTCTTTACCATTCTTGTGGTCTTTCATCAACAAATTATACATGTACGTTATCTGTGTGACTTACTTAATAAAATAGCATCATTTTTGTGACAGTAAGAAAATTTTAATTTATCGACAAAAAAAAACGAGATGCTGCTGGGGTGGTCCAAATTTTGAATTTCAGACCTCATTGCTCGTCCTAAAAAACAGCTCTCTTTACCATTCTTGTGGTCTTTCATCAAAAAATTATACATGTACGTTATCTGTGTGACTTACTTAATAAAATAGCATCATTTTTGTGACAATAAAAAAATTTTCATTTATCGACAAAAAAAACGAGATGCTGCCGGGGTGGTCCAAATTTTGAATTTCAGACCTCATTGCTCATCCTAAAAAACAGCTCTCTTCACCATTCTTGTGGTCTTTCATCAACAAATTATACATGTACGTTATCTGTGTGACTTACTTAATAAAATAGCATCATTTTTGTGACAATAAAAGAATTTTCATTTGTCGACAAAAAAAACGAGATGCTGCCGGGGTGGTCCAAATTTTGAATTTCAGACCTCATTGCTCGTCCTAAAAAACAGCTCTCTTTACCATTCTTGTGGTCTTTCATCAAAAAATTATACATGTACGTTATCTGTGTGACTTACTTAATAAAAAAGCATCGTTTTTGTGACAGTAAAAAAATTTTCATTTATCGACAAAAAAAACGAGATGCTGCCGGGGTGGTCCAAATTTTGAATTTCAGACCTCATTGCTCGTCCTCAAAAACAGCTCTCTTCACCACTCTTGTGGTCTTTCATCAACAAATTATACATGTACGTTATCTGTGTGACTTACTTAATAAAATAGCATCATTTTTGTGACAATAAAAAAATTTTCATTTATCGACAAAAAAAACGAGATGCTGCCGGGGTGGTCCAAATTTTTAATTTCAGACCTCATTGCACATCCTAAAAAACAGCTCTCTTCACCATTCTTGTGGTCCTTCATCAACAAATTATACATGTACGTTATCTGTGTGACTTACTTAATAAAAAAGCATCGTTTTTGTGACAGTAAAAAAATTTTCATTTATCGACAAAAAAAACGAGATGCTGCCGGGGTGGTCCAAATTTTGAATTTCAGACCTCATTGCTCGTCCTCAAAAACAGCTCTCTTCACCACTCTTGTGGTCTTTCATCAACAAATTATACATGTACGTTATCTGTGTGACTTACTTAATAAAAAAGCATCGTTTTTGTGACAGTAAAAAATTTTAATTTATCGACAAAAAAAACGAGATGCTGCCGGGGTGGTCCAAATTTTGAATTTCAGACTTTATTGCTCGTTCTAAAAACGAGCTCTCTTTACCATTCTTGTGGTCCTTCATCAACAAATTATACATGTACGTTATCTGTGTGACTTACTTAATAAAAAAGCATCGTTTTTGTGACAGTAAAAAAATTTTCATTTATCGACAAAAAAAACGAGATGCTGCCGGGGTGGTCCAAATTTTGAATTTCAGACCTCATTGCTCGTCCTAAAAAACAGCTCTCTTTACCATTCTTGTAGTCTTTCATCAACAAATTATACATGTACGTTATCTGTGTGACTTACTTAATAAAAAAGCATCATTTTTGTGACAGTAAGAAAATTTTAATTTATCGACAAAAAAAACGAGATGCTGCCGGGGTGGTCCAAATTTTGAATTTCAGACCTCATTGCTCGTCCTAAAAAACAGCTCTCTTTACCATTCTTGTGGTCTTTCATCAAAAAATTATACATGTACGTTATCTGTGTGACTTACTTAATAAAATAGCATCATTTTTGTGACAATAAAAAAATTTTCATTTATCGACAAAAAAAACGAGATGCTGCCGGGGTGGTCCAAATTTTGAATTTCAGACCTCATTGCTCGTCCTCAAAAACAGCTCTCTTTACCATTCTTGTGGTCTTTCATCAACAAATTATACATGTACGTTATCTGTGTAACTTACTTGATAAAATAGCATCATTTTTGTGACAATAAAAAAATTTTCATTTATCGACAAAAAAAACGAGATGCTGCCGGGGTGGTCCAAATTTTGAATTTCAGACCTCATTGCTCGTCCTCAAAAACAGCTCTCTTTACCATTCTTGTGGTCTTTCATCAAAAAATTATACATGTACGTTATCTGTGTGACTTACTTAATAAAATAGCATCATTTTTGTGACAGTAAGAAAATTTTCATTTATCGACAAAAAAAACGAGATGCTGCCGGGGTGGTCCAAATTTTGAATTTCAGACCTCATTGCTCGTCCTCAAAAACAGCTCTCTTCACCACTCTTGTGGTCTTTCATCAACAAATTATACATGTACGTTATCTGTGTGACTTACTTAATAAAAAAGCATCGTTTTTGTGACAGTAAAAAATTTTAATTTATCGACAAAAAAAACGAGATGCTGCCGGGGTGGTCCAAATTTTGAATTTCAGACTTTATTGCTCGTTCTAAAAACGAGCTCTCTTTACCATTCTTGTGGTCCTTCATCAACAAATTATACATGTACGTTATCTGTGTGACTTACTTAATAAAAAAGCATCGTTTTTGTGACAGTAAAAAAATTTTCATTTATCGACAAAAAAAACGAGATGCTGCCGGGGTGGTCCAAATTTTGAATTTCAGACCTCATTGCTCGTCCTAAAAAACAGCTCTCTTTACCATTCTTGTAGTCTTTCATCAACAAATTATACATGTACGTTATCTGTGTGACTTACTTAATAAAAAAGCATCATTTTTGTGACAGTAAGAAAATTTTCATTTATCGACAAAAAAAACGAGATGCTGCCGGGGTGGTCCAAATTTTGAATTTCAGACCTCATTGCTCGTCCTAAAAAACAGCTCTCTTTACCATTCTTGTAGTCTTTCATCAACAAATTATACATGTACGTTATCTGTGTGACTTACTTAATAAAAAAGCATCATTTTTGTGACAGTAAGAAAATTTTAATTTACCGACAAAAAAAACGAGATGCTGCCGGGGTGGTCCAAATTTTGAATTTCAGACCTCATTGCTCGTCCTAAAAAACAGCTCTCTTTACCATTCTTGTGGTCTTTCATCAACAAATTATACATGTACGTTATCTGTGTGACTTACTTAATAAAATAGCATCATTTTTGTGACAATAAAAAAATTTTCATTTATCGACAAAAAAAACGAGATGCTGCCGGGGTGGTCCAAATTTTGAATTTCAGACCTCATTGCTCGTCCTCAAAAACAGCTCTCTTTACCATTCTTGTGGTCTTTCATCAACAAATTATACATGTACGTTATCTGTGTGACTTACTTAATAAAATAGCATCATTTTTGTGACAATAAAAAAATTTTCATTTATCGACAAAAAAAAAGAGATGCTACCGGGGTGCTAAAAATTTTGAATTTCAGACCTCATTGCTCATCCTAAAAAAAACCTCTCTTCACCATTCTTGTGGTCTTTCATCAACAAATTATGCATGTACGTTATCTGTGTGACTTACTTAATAAAATAGCATCATTTTTGTGACAATAAAAGAATTTTCATTTGTCGACAAAAAAAACGAGATGCTGCCGGGGTGGTCCAAATTTTGAATTTCAGACTTTATTGCTCGTTCTAAAAACGAGCTCTCTTTACCATTCTTGTGGTCCTTCATCAACAAATTATACATGTACGTTATCTGTGTGACTTACTTAATAAAAAAGCATCGTTTTTGTGACAGTAAAAAAATTTTCATTTATCGACAAAAAAAACGAGATGCTGCCGGGGTGGTCCAAATTTTGAATTTCAGACCTCATTGCTCATCCTAAACAGCTCTCTTCACCATTCTTGTGGTCTTTCATCAACAAATTATACATGTACGTTATCTGTGTGACTTACTTAATAAAATAGCATCATTTTTGTGACAATAAAAGAATTTTCATTTGTCGACAAAAAAAACGAGATGCTGCCGGGGTGGTCCAAATTTTGAATTTCAGACCTCATTGCTCGTCCTCAAAAACAGCTCTCTTTACCATTCTTGTGGTCTTTCATCAACAAATTATACATGTACGTTATCTGTGTGACTTACTTAATAAAAAAGCATCGTTTTTGTGACAGTAAAAAAATTTTCATTTATCGACATAAAAAACGAGATGCTGCCGGGGTGGTCCAAATTTTGAATTTCAGACCTCATTGCTCGTCCTAAAAAACAGCTCTCTTAACCATTCTTGTAGTCTTTCATCAACAAATAATACATGTACGTTATCTGTGTGACGTACTTAATAAAAAGGCATCATTTTTGTGACAGTAAGAAAATTTTAATTTATCGACAAAAAAAACGAGATGCTGCCGGGGTGGTCCAAATTTTGAATTTCAGACCTCATTGCTCGTATTAAAAAATAGCTCTCTTTACCATTCTTGTGGTCTTTCATCAACAAATTATACATGTACGTTATCTGTGTGATTTACTTAATAAAATAGCATCATTTTTGTGACAATAAAAAAATTTTCATTTATCGACAAAAAAAACGAGATGCTGCCGGGGTGGTCCAAATTTTGAATTTCAGACCTCATTGCTCGTCCTCAAAAACAGCTCTCTTTACCATTCTTGTGGTCTTTCATCAACAAATTATACATGTACGTTATCTGTGTGACTTACTTAATAAAATAGCATCATTTTTGTGACAGTAAGAAAATTTTAATTTATCGACATAAAAAAAACGAGATGCTGCTGGGGTGGTCCAAATTTTGAATTTCAGACCTCATTGCTCGTCCTAAAAAACAGCTCTCTTTACCATTCTTGTGGTCTTTCATCAAAAAATTATACATGTACGTTATCTGTGTGACTTACTTAATAAAATAGCATCATTTTTGTGACAATAAAAAAATTTTCATTTATCGACAAAAAAAACGAGATGCTGCCGGGGTGGTCCAAATTTTGAATTTCAGACCTCATTGCTCGTCCTCAAAAACAGCTCTCTTTACCATTCTTGTGGTCTTTCATCAACAAATTATACATGTACGTTATCTGTGTGACTAACTTAATAAAAAAGCATCGTTTTTGTGACAGTAAAAAATTTTAATTTATCGACAAAAAAAACGAGATGCTGCCGGGGTGGTCCAAATTTTGAATTTCAGACTTTATTGCTCGTTCTAAAAACCGGCTCTCTTTACCATTCTTGTGGTCCTTCATCAACAAATTATACATGTACGTTATCTGTGTGACTTACTTAATAAAAAAGCATCGTTTTTGTGACAGTAAAAAAATTTTCATTTATCGACAAAAAAAACGAGATGCTGCCGGGGTGGTCCAAATTTTGAATTTCAGACCTCATTGCTCGTCCTAAAAAACAGCTCTCTTTACCATTCTTGTAGTCTTTCATCAACAAATTATACATGTACGTTATCTGTGTGACTTACTTAATAAAAAAGCATCATTTTTGTGACAGTAAGAAAATTTTAATTTATCGACAAAAAAAACGAGATGCTGCCGGGGTGGTCCAAATTTTGAATTTCAGACCTCATTGCTCGTCCTAAAAAACAGCTCTCTTTACCATTCTTGTGGTCTTTCATCAACAAATTATACATGTACGTTATCTGTGTGACTTACTTAATAAAATAGCATCATTTTTGTGACAATAAAAAAATTTTCATTTATCGACAAAAAAAACGAGATGCTGCCGGGGTGCTAAAAATTTTGAATTTCAGACCTCATTGCTCATCCTAAAAAAAACCTCTCTTCACCATTCTTGTGGTCTTTCATCAACAAATTATACATGTACGTTATCTGTGTGACTTACTTAATAAAATAGCATCATTTTTGTGACAATAAAAGAATTTTCATTTATCGACAAAAAAAACGAGATGCTGCCGGGGTGGTCCAAATTTTGAATTTCAGACCTCATTGCTCGTCCTCAAAAACAGCTCTCTTTACCATTATTGTGGTCTTTTATCAACAAATCATACATGTACGTTATCTGTGTGACTTACTTAATAAAATAGCATCGTTTTTGTGACAGTAAGAAAATTTTAATTTATCGACAAAAAAAACGAGATGCTGTCGGGGTGGTCCAAATTTTGAATTTCAGACCTCATTGCTCGTCCTAAAAAACAGCTCTCTTTACCATTCTTGTGGTCTTTCATCAGCAAATTATACATGTACGTTATCTGTGTGACTTACTTAATAAAAAAGCATCGTTTTTGTGACAATAAAAAAATTTTCATTTATCGCCAAAAAAAACGAGATGCTGCCGGGGTGGTCCAAATTTTGAATTTCAGACCTCATTGCTCATCCTAAACAGCTCTCTTCACCATTCTTGTGGTCTTTCATCAACAAATTATACATGTACGTTATCTGTGTGACTTACTTAATAAAATAGCATCATTTTTGTGACAATAAAAGAATTTTCATTTGTCGACAAAAAAAACGAGATGCTGCCGGGGTGGTCCAAATTTTGAATTTCAGACCTCATTGCTCGTCCTCAAAAACAGCTCTCTTTACCATTCTTGTGGTCTTTCATCAACAAATTATACATGTACGTTATCTGTGTGACTTACTTAATAAAAAAGCATCGTTTTTGTGACAGTAAAAAAATTTTAATTTATCGACAAAAAAAACGAGATGCTGCCGGGGTGGTCCAAATTTTGAATTTCAGACTTTATTGCTCGTCCTAAGAACCAGCTCTGTTTACCATTCTTGTGGTCCTTCATCAACAAATTATACATGTACGTTATCTGTGTGACTTACTTAATAAAAAAGCATCGTTTTTGTGACAGTAAAAAAATTTTCATTTATCGACAAAAAAAACGAGATGCTGCCGGGGTGGTCCAAATTTTGAATTTCAGACCTCATTGCTCGTCCTAAAAAACAGCTCTCTTTACCATTCTTGTGGGCTTTCATCAACAAATTATACATGTACGTTATCTGTGTGACTTACTTAATAAAATAGCATCATTTTTGTGACAATAAAAAAATTTTCATTTGTCGACAAAAAAAACGAGATGCTGCCGGGGTGGTCCAAATTTTGAATTTCAGACTTTATTGCTCGTCCTAAGAACCAGCTCTGTTTACCATTCTTGTGGTCCTTCATCAACAAATTATACATGTACGTTATCTGTGTGACTTACTTAAAAAAAAAGCATCGTTTTTGTGACAGTAAAAAAATTTTCATTTATCGACAAAAAAAACGAGATGCTGCCGGGGTGGTCCAAATTTTGAATTTCAGACCTCATTGCTCGTCCTAAAAAACAGCTCTCTTTACCATTCTTGTGGTCTTTCATCAAAAAATTATACATGTACGTTATCTGTGTGACTTACTTAATAAAATAGCATCATTTTTGTGACAATAAAAGAATTTTCATTTGTCGACAAAAAAAACGAGATGCTGCCGGGGTGGTCCAAATTTTGAATTTCAGACCTCATTGCTCATCCTAAACAGCTCTCTTCACCATTCTTGTGGTCTTTCATCAACAAATTATACATGTACGTTATCTGTGTGACTTACTTAATAAAATAGCATCATTTTTGTGACAATAAAAGAATTTTCATTTGTCGACAAAAAAAACGAGATGCTGCCGGGGTGGTCCAAATTTTGAATTTCAGACCTCATTGCTCGTCCTAAAAAACAGCTCTCTTTACCATTCTTGTGGTCTTTCATCAACAAATTATACATGTACGTTATCTGTGTGACTTACTTAATAAAAAAGCATCGTTTTTGTGACAGTAAAAACATTTTAATTTATCGACAAAAAAAACGAGATGCTGCCGGGGTGGTCCAAATTTTGAATTTCAGACTTTATTGCTCGTCCTAATAACCAGCTCTGTTTACCATTCTTGTGGTCCTTCATCAACAAATTATACATGTACGTTATCTGTGTGACTTACTTAATAAAAAAGCATCGTTTTTGTGACAGTAAAAAAATTTTCATTTATCGACAAAAAAAACGAGATGCTGCCGGGGTGGTCCAAATTTTGAATTTCAGACCTCATTGCTCGTCCTCAAAAACAGCTCTCTTTACCATTCTTGTGGTCTTTTATCAACAAATTATACATGTACGTTATCTGTGTGACTTACTTAATAAAAAAGCATCGTTTTTGTGACAGTAAAAAATTTTAATTTATCGACAAAAAAAACGAGATGCTGCCGGGGTGGTCCAAATTTTGAATTTCAGACTTTATTGCTCGTCCTAAAAACCAGCTCTCTTTACCATTCTTGTGGTCCTTCATCAACAAATTATACATGTACGTTATCTGTGTGACTTACTTAATAAAAAAGCATCGTTTTTGTGACAGTAAAAAAATTTTCATTTATCGACAAAAAAAACGAGATGCTGCCGGGGTGGTCCAAATTTTGAATTTCAGACCTCATTGCTCGTCCTAAAAAACAGCTCTCTTTACCATTCTTGTAGTCTTTCATCAACAAATTATACATGTACGTTATCTGTGTGACTTACTTCATAAAAAAGCATCATTTTTGTGACAGTAAGAAAATTTTAATTTATCGACAAAAAAAACGAGATGCTGCCGGGGTGGTCCAAATTTTGAATTTCAGACCTCATTGCTCGTCCTAAAAAACAGCTCTCTTTACCATTCTTGTGGTCTTTCATCAACAAATTATACATGTACGTTATCTGTGTGACTTACTTAATAAAATAGCATCATTTTTGTGACAATAAAAAAATTTTCATTTATCGACAAAAAAAACGAGATGCTGCCGGGGTGGTCCAAATTTTGAATTTCAGACCTCATTGCTCGTCCTCAAAAACAGCTCTCTTTACCATTCTTGTGGTCTTTCATCAACAAATTATACATGTACGTTATCTGTGTGACTTACTTAATAAAAAAGCATCATTTTTGTGGCAGTAAGAAAATTTTAATTTATCGACAAAAAAAAACGAGATGCTGCTGGGGTGGTCCAAATTTTGAATTTCAGACCTCATTGCTCGTTCTAAAAAACAGCTCTCTTTACCATTCTTGTGGTCTTTCATCAAAAAATTATACATGAACGTTATCTGTGTGACTTACTTAATAAAAATAGCATCATTTTTGTGACAATAAAAAAATTTTCATTTATCGACAAAAAAAACGAGATGCTGCCGGGGTGGTCCAAATTTTGAATTTCAGACCTCATTGCTCATCCTAAAAAACAGCTCTCTTCACCATTCTTGTGGTCTTTCATCAACAAATTATACATGTACGTTATCTGTGTGACTTACTTAATAAAATAGCATCATTTTTGTGACAATAAAAGAATTTTCATTTGTCGACAAAAAAAACGAGATGCTGCCGGGGTGGTCCAAATTTCGAATTTCAGACCTCATTGCTCGTCCTCAAAAACAGCTCTCTTTACCATTCTTGTGGTCTTTCATCAACAAATTATACATGTACGTTATCTGTGTGACTTACTTAATAAAAAAGCATCGTTTTTGTGACAATAAAAAAATTTTAATTTATCGACAAAAAAAACGAGATGCTGCCGGGGTGGTCCAAATTTTGAATTTCAGACTTTATTGCTCGTCCTAAAAACCAGCTCTCTTTACCATTCTTGTGGTCCTTCATCAACAAATTATACATGTACGTTATCTGTGTGACTTACTTAATAAAATAGCATCATTTTTGTGACAATAAAAAAATTTTCATTTATCGACAAAAAAAACGAGATGCTGCCGGGGTGGTCCAAATTTTGAATTTCAGACTTTATTGCTCGTCCTAAAAACCAGCTCTCTTTACCATTCTTGGGTCCTTCATCAACAAATTATACATGTACGTTATCTGTGTGACTTACTTAATAAAATAGCATCATTTTTGTGACAATAAAAAAATTTTCATTTATCGACAAAAAAAACGAGATGCTGCCGGGGTGCTAAAAATTTTGAATTTCAGACCTCATTGCTCATCCAAAAAAAAACCTCTCTTCACCATTCTTGTGGTCTTTCATCAACAAATTATACATGTACGTTATCTGTGTGACTTACTTAATAAAAAAGCATCGTTTTTGTGACAGTAAAAAATTTTAATTTATCGACAAAAAAAAACGAGATGCTGCCGGGGTGGTCCAAATTTTGAATTTCAGACTTTATTGCTCGTCTTAAAAACCAGCTCTCTTTACCATTCTTGTGGTCCTTCATCAACAAATTATACATGTACGTTATCTGTGTGACTTACTTAATAAAAAGGCATCATTTTTGTGACAGTAAGAAAATTTTAATTTATCGACAAAAAAAACGAGATGCTGCCGGGGTGGTCCAAATTTTGAATTTCAGACCTCATTGCTCGTCCTAAAAAACAGCTCTCTTTACCATTCTTGTGGTCTTTCATCAACAAATTATACATGTACGTTATCTGTGTGACTTACTTATTAAAATAGCATCATTTTTGTGACAATAAAAGAATTTTCATTTGTCGACAAAAAAAACGAGATGCTGCCGGGGTGGTCCAAATTTTGAATTTCAGACCTCATTGCTCGTCCTCAAAAACAGCTCTCTTTACCATTCTTGTAGTCTTTCATCAACAAGTTATACATGTACGTTATCTGTGTGACGTACTTAATAAAAAGGCATCATTTTTGTGACAGTAAGAAAATTTTAATTTATCGACAAAAAAAACGAGATGCTGCCGGGGTGGTCCAAATTTTGAATTTCAGACCTCATTGCTCGTCCTAAAAAACAGCTCTCTTTACCATTCTTGTGGTCCCTCATCAACAAATTATACATGTACGTTATCTGTGTGACTTACTTAATAAAAAAGCATCGTTTTTGTGACAATAAAAAAATTTTAATTTATCGACAAAAAAAACGAGATGCTGCCGGGGTGATCCAAATTTTGAATTTCAGACTTTATGGCTCGTCATAAGAAACAGCTCTCTTTACCTTTCTTGTGGTCTTTCATCAACAAATTATACATGTACGTTATCTGTGTGACTTACTTAATAAAATAGCATCGTTTTTGTGACAATAAAAGAATTTTCATTTATCGACAAAAAAAACGAGATGCTGCCGGGGTGGTCCAAATTTTGAATTTCAGACCTCATTGCTCATCCTCAAAAACAGCTCTCTTTACCATTCTTGTGGTCTTTCATCAACAAATTATACATGTACGTTATCTGTGTGACTTACTTAATAAAATAGCATCATTTTTGTGACAATAAAAAAATTTTCATTTATCGACAAAAAAAACGAGATGCTGCCGGGGTGGTCCAAATTTTGAATTTCAGACTTTATTGCTCGTCCCAACAAACAGCTCTCTTTACCTTCCTTGTGGTCCGTCATCAAAAAATTATACATGTACGTTATCTGTGTGACTTACTTAATAAAATAGCATCGTTTTTGTGACGATAAAAAAATTTCAATTTATCGACAAAAAAACGAGATGCTGCCGGGGTGGTCCAAATTTTGAATTTCAGACTTTATGGCTCGTCATAAGAAACAGCTCTCTTTACCTTTCTTGTGGTCTTCATCAACAAATTATACATTATCTGTGTGACTTACTTAATAAAATAGCATCATTTTTGTGACAATAAAAAAATTTTCGTTTATCGACAAAAAAACGAGATGCTGCCGGGGTGGTCCAAATTTTGAATTTCAGACTTTATTGCACGTCCCAAAAAGCAGCTCTCTTTACCTACCTTGTGGTCCGTCATCAAAAAATTATACATGTACGTTATCTGTGTGACTTACTTAATAAAATAGAATCGTTTTTGTGACGATAAAAAATTTCAATTTATCGACAAAAAAACGAGATGCTGCCGGGGTGGTCCAAATTTTGAATTTCAGACTTTATTGCTCGTCCTAAAAACCAGCTCTCTTTACCACTCTTGTGGTCCTTCATCAACAAATTATACATGTACGTTATCTGTGTGACTTACTTAATAAAATAGCATCGTTTTTGTGACGATAAAAAAATTTCAATTTATCGACAAAAAAACGAGATGCTGCCGGGGTGGTCCAAATTTTGAATTTCAGACTTTATTGCTCGTCCCAAAAAGCAGCTCTCTTTATCTACCTTGTGGTCCGTCATCAAAAAATTATACATGTACGTTATCTGTGTGACTTACTTAATAAAATAGCATCATTTTTGTGACAATTAAAAAAATTTTAATTTATCGACAAAAAAAACGAGATGCTGCCGGGGTGGTATAAATTTAGAATTTCAGACTTTATTGCTCGTCCTAAAAACCAGCTCTCTTTACCATTCTCGTGGTCTTTCATCAACAAATTATACATGTACGTTATCTGTGTGACTTACTTAATAAAAAAGCATCATTTTTGTGACAATAAAAAAATTTTCCTTTATCGACAAAAAAAACGAGATGCTGCTGGGGTGGTCCAAATTTTGAATTTCAGACCTCATTGCTCAGCCTAAAAAACAACTCTCTTCACCATTCTTGTGGTTTTTCATCAACGAATTATACATGTACGTTATCTGTGTGACTTACTTAATAAAATAGCATCATTTTTGTGACAATAAAAAAATTTTCATTTATCGACAAAAAAAACGAGATGCTGCCGGGGTGGTCCAAATTTTGAATTTCAGACCTCATTGCTCATCCTAAAAAACAACTCTCTTCACCATTTTTGTGGTCTTTCATCAACGAATTATACATGTACGTTATCTGTGTGACTTACTTACTAAAAAAGCATCGTTTTTGTGACAATAAAAAAATTTTAATTTATCGACAAAAAAAACGAGATGCTGCCGGGAAGATCCAAATTTTGAATTTCAGACTTTATGGCTCGTCATAAGAAACAGCTCTCTTTACCATTCTTGTGGTCCTTCATCAACAAATTATACATGTAAGTTATCTGTGTGACTTACTTAATAAAAAAGCATCGTTTTTGTGACAATAAAAGAATTTTCATTTATCGACAAAAAAACGAGATGCTGCCGGGGTGGTCCAAATTTTGAATTTCAGACCTCATTGCTCGTCCTCAAAAACAGCTCTCTTTACCATTCTTGTGGTCTTTCATCAACAAATTATACATGTACGTTATCTGTGTGACTTACTTAATAAAAAAGCATCATTTTTGTGACTTTAAAAAAATTTCAATTTATCGACAAAAAAACGAGATGCTGCCGGGGTGGTCCAAATTTTGAATTTCCGACTTTATGGCTCGTCATAAGAAACAGCTCTCTTTACCTTTCTTGTGGTCTTTCATCAACAAATTATACATGTACGTTATCTGTGTGACTTACTTAATAAAATAGCATCATTTTTGTGACAATAAAAAACTTTTCATTTATCGACAAAAAAAACGAGATGCTGCCGGGGTGCTAAAAATTTTGAATTTCAAACCTCATTGCTCATCCAAAAAAAACCTCTCTTCACCATTCTTGTGGTCTTTCATCAACAAATTATACATGTACGTTATCTGTGTGACTTACTTAATAAAATAGCATCATTTTTGTGACAATAAAAGAATTTTCATTTATCGACAAAAAAACGAGATGCTGCCGGGGTGGTCCAAATTTTGAATTTCAGACCTCATTGCTCATCCTAAAAAACAGCTCTCTTCACCATTCTTGTGGTCTTTCATCAACAAATTATACATGTACGTTATCTGTGTGACTTACTTATTAAAATAGCATCATTTTTGTGACAATAAAAGAATTTTCATTTGTCGACAAAAAAAACGAGATGCTGCCGGGGTGGTCCAAATTTTGAATTTCAGACCTCATTGCTCGTCCTCAAAAACAGCTCTCTTTACCATTCTTGTGGTCCTTCATCAACAAATTATACATGTACGTTATCTGTGTGACTTACTTAATAAAAAAGCATCGTTTTTGTGACAGTAAAAAAATTTTCATTTATCGACAAAAAAAACGAGATGCTGCCGGGGTGGTCCAAATTTTGAATTTCAGACCTCATTGCTCGTCCTGAAAAACAGCTCTCTTTACCATTCTTGTAGTCTTTCATCAACAAATTATACATGTACGTTATCTGTGTGACTTACTTAATAAAAAAGCATCATTTTTGTGACAGTAAGAAAATTTTAATTTATCGACAAAAAAAACGAGATGCTGCCGGGGTGGTCCAAATTTTGAATTTCAGACCTCATTGCTCGTCCTAAAAAACAGCTCCCTCTACCATTCTTGTGGTCTCTCATCAACAAATTATACATGTACGTTATCTGTGTGACTTACTTACTAAAAAAGCATCGTTTTTGTGACAATAAAAAAATTTTAATTTATCGACAAAAAAAACGAGATGCTGCCGGGAAGATCCAAATTTTGAATTTCAGACTTTATGGCTCGTCATAAGAAACAGCTCTCTTTACCATTCTTGTGGTCCTTCATCAACAAATTATACATGTACGTTATCTGTGTGACTTACTTAATAAAAAAGCATCGTTTTTGTGACAATAAAAAAATTTTAATTTATCGACAAAAAAAACGAGATGCTGCCGGGGTGATCCAAATTTTGAATTTCAGACTTTATGGCTCGTCATAAGAAACAGCTCTCTTTACCTTTCTTGTGGTCTTTCATCAACAAATTATACATGTACGTTATCTGTGTGACTTACTTAATAAAATAGCATCGTTTTTGTGACAATAAAAGAATTTTCATTTATCGACAAAAAAAAACGAGATGCTGCCGGGGTGGTCCAAATTTTGAATTTCAGACCTCATTGCTCATCCTCAAAAACAGCTCTCTTTACCATTCTTGTGGTCTTTCATCAACAAATTATACATGTACGTTATCTGTGTGACTTACTTAATAAAATAGCATCATTTTTGTGACAATAAAAAAATTTTCATTTATCGACAAAAAAAACGAGATGCTGCCGGGGTGGTCCAAATTTTGAATTTCAGACTTTATTGCTCGTCCCAACAAACAACTCTCTTTACCTACCTTGTGGTCCGTCATCAAAAAATTATACATGTACGTTATCTGTGTGACTTACTTAATAAAATAGCATCGTTTTTGTGACGATAAAAAAATTTCAATTTATCGACAAAAAAACGAGATGCTGCCGGGGTGGTCCAAATTTTGAATTTCAGACTTTATGGCTCGTCATAAGAAACAGCTCTCTTTACCTTTCTTGTGGTCTTCGTCAACAAATTATACATTATCTGTGTGACTTACTTAATAAAATAGCATCATTTTTGTGACAATAAAAAAAATTTTCGTTTATCGACAAAAAAACGAGATGCTGCCGGGGTGGTCCAAATTTTGAATTTCAGACTTTATTGCACGTCCCAAAAAGCAGCTCTCTTTACCTACCTTGTGGTCCGTCATCAAAAAATTATACATGTACGTTATCTGTGTGACTTACTTAATAAAATAGCATCGTTTTTGTGACGATAAAAAAATTTCAATTTATCGACAAAAAAACGAGATGCTGCCGGGGTGGTCCAAATTTTGAATTTCAGACTTTATTGCTCGTCCTAAAAACCAGCTCTCTTTACCGCTCTTGTGGTCCTTCATCAACAAATTATACATGTACGTTATCTGTGTGACTTACTTAATAAAATAGCATCGTTTTTGTGACGATAAAAAAATTTCAATTTATCGACAAAAAAACGAGATGCTGCCGGGGTGGTCCAAATTTTGAATTTCAGACTTTATTGCTCGTCCTAAAAAACTGCTCTCTTTACCATTCATGTGGTCTTTCATCAAAAAATTATACATGTACGTTATCTGTGTGACTTACTTAATAAAATAGCATCATTTTTGTGACAATAAAAAAATTTTCATTTATCGACAAAAAAAACGAGATGCTGCCGGGGTGGTATAAATTTTGAATTTCAGACTTTATTGCTCGTCCTAAAAACCAGCTCTCTTTACCATTCTCGTGGTCTTTCATCAACAAATTATACATGTACGTTATCTGTGTGACTTACTTAATAAAATAGCATCGTTTTTGTGACAATAAAAAAATTTCAATTTATCGACAAAAAGACGAGATGCTGTCGGGGTGGTCCAAATTTTGAATTTCAGACTTTATTGCTCGTCCTAAAAACCAGCTCTCTTTACCATTCTTGTGGTCCTTCATCAACAAATTATACATGTACGTTATCTGTGTGACTTACTTAATAAAAAAACATCGTTTTTGTGACAATAAAAAAATTTTCATTTATCGACAAAAAAAACGAGATGCTGCCGGGGTGGTCCAAATTTTGAATCCTCAAAAACAGCTCTCTTTACCATTCTTGTCGTCTTTCATCAACAAATTATACATGTACGTTATCTGTGTGACTTACTTAATAAAATAGCATCGTTTTTGTGACGATAAAAAAATTTCAATTTATCGACAAAAAGACGAGATGCTGCCGGGGTGGTCCAAATTTTGAATTTCAGTCTTTATTGCTCGTCCTAAAAACCAGCTCTCTTTACCATTCTTGTGGTCCTTCATCAACAAACTATACATGTACGTTATCTGTGTGACTTACTTAATAAAAAAGCATCGTTTTTGTGACAATAAAAAAATTTTCATTTATCGACAAAAAAAACGAGATGCTGCCGGGGAGGTCCAAATTTTGAATTCCAGACCTCATTGCTCGTCCTAAAAAACAGCTCTCTTTACCATTCTTGTGGTCTTTCATCAACAAATTATACATGTACGTTATCTGTGTGACTTACTTAATAAAATAGCATCGTTTTTGTGACAATAAAAAAATTTCAATTTATCGACAAAAAGACGAGATGCTGTCGGGGTGGTCCAAATTTTGAATTTCAGACTTTATTGCTCGTCCTAAAAACCAGCTCTCTTTACCATTCTTGTGGTCCTTCATCAACAAATTATACATGTACGTTACCTGTGTGACTTACTTAATAAAAAAACATCGTTTTTGTGACAATAAAAAAATTTTCATTTATCGACAAAAAAAACGAGATGCTGCCGGGGTGGTCCAAATTTTGAATCCTCAAAAACAGCTCTCTTTACCATTCTTGTAGTCTTTCATCAACAAATTATACATGTACGTTATCTGTGTGACTTACTTAATAAAAAAGCATCATTTTTGTGACAGTAAGAAAATTTTAATTTATCGACAAAAAAAACGAGATGCTGCCGGGGTGGTCCAAATTTTGAATTTCAGACCTCATTGCTCGTCCTAAAAAACAGCTCTCTCTACCATTCTTGTGGTCTCTCATCAACAAATTATACATGTACGTTATCTGTGTGACTTACTTACTAAAAAAGCATCGTTTTTGTGACAATAAAAAAATTTTAATTTATCGACAAAAAAAACGAGATGCTGCCGGGAAGATCCAAATTTTGAATTTCAGACTTTATGGCTCGTCATAAGAAACAGCTCTCTTTACCTTTCTTGTGGTCTTTCATCAACAAATTATACATGTACGTTATCTGTGTGACTTACTTAATAAAATAGCATCGTTTTTGTGACAATAAAAGAATTTTCATTTATCGACAAAAAAAACGAGATGCTGCCGGGGTGGTCCAAATTTTGAATTTCAGACCTCATTGCTCATCCTCAAAAACAGCTCTCTTTACCATTCTTGTGGTCTTTCATCAACAAATTATACATGTACGTTATCTGTGTGACTTACTTAATAAAATAGCATCATTTTTGTGACAATAAAAAAATTTTCATTTATCGACAAAAAAAACGAGATGCTGCCGGGGTGGTCCAAATTTTGAATTTCAGACTTTATTGCTCGTCCCAACAAACAACTCTCTTTACCTACCTTGTGGTCCGTCATCAAAAAATTATACATGTACGTTATCTGTGTGACTTACTTAATAAAATAGCATCGTTTTTGTGACGATAAAAAAATTTCAATTTATCGACAAAAAAACCAGATGCTGCCGGGGTGGTCCAAATTTTGAATTTCAGACTTTATGGCTCGTCATAAGAAACAGCTCTCTTTACCTTTCTTGTGGTCTTCGTCAACAAATTATACATTATCTGTGTGACTTACTTAATAAAATAGCATCATTTTTGTGACAATAAAAAAAATTTTCGTTTATCGACAAAAAAACGAAATGCTGCCGGGGTGGTCCAAATTTTGAATTTCAGACTTTATTGCACGTCCCAAAAAGCAGCTCTCTTTACCTACCTTGTGGTCCGTCATCAAAAAATTATACATGTACGTTATCTGTGTGACTTACTTAATAAAATAGCATCGTTTTTGTGACGATAAAAAAATTTCAATTTATCGACAAAAAAACGAGATGCTGCCGGGGTGGTCCAAATTTTGAATTTCAGACTTTATTGCTCGTCCTAAAAACCAGCTCTCTTTACCGCTCTTGTGGTCCTTCATCAACAAATTATACATGTACGTTATCTGTGTGACTTACTTAATAAAATAGCATCGTTTTTGTGACGATAAAAAAATTTCAATTTATCGACAAAAAAACGAGATGCTGCCGGGGTGGTCCAAATTTTGAATTTCAGACTTTATTGCTCGTCCTAAAAAACTGCTCTCTTTACCATTCATGTGGTCTTTCATCAAAAAATTATACATGTACGTTATCTGTGTGACTTACTTAATAAAATAGCATCATTTTTGTGACAATAAAAAAATTTTCATTTATCGACAAAAAAAACGAGATGCTGCCGGGGTGGTATAAATTTAGAATTTCAGACTTTATTGCTCGTCCTAAAAACCAGCTCTCTTTACCATTCTCGTGGTCTTTCATCAACAAATTATACATGTACGTTATCTGTGTGACTTACTTAATAAAATAGCATCGTTTTTGTGACAATAAAAGAATTTTCATTTATCGACAAAAAAAACGAGATGCTGCCGGGGTGGTCCAAATTTTGAATTTCAGACCTCATTGCTCGTCCTAAAAAACAGCTCTCTTTACCATTCTTGTGGTCTTTCATCAACAAATTATACATGTACGTTATCTGTGTGACTTACTTAATAAAATAGCATCGTTTTTGTGACAATAAAAAAATTTCAATTTATCGACAAAAAGACGAGATGCTGTCGGGGTGGTCCAAATTTTGAATTTCAGACTTTATTGCTCGTCCTAAAAACCAGCTCTCTTTACCATTCTTGTGGTCCTTCATCAACAAATTATACATGTACGTTATCTGTGTGACTTACTTAATAAAAAAACATCGTTTTTGTGACAATAAAAAAATTTTCATTTATCGACAAAAAAAACGAGATGCTGCCGGGGTGGTCCAAATTTTGAATCCTCAAAAACAGCTCTCTTTACCATTCTTGTCGTCTTTCATCAACAAATTATACATGTACGTTATCTGTGTGACTTACTTAATAAAATAGCATCGTTTTTGTGACGATAAAAAAATTTCAATTTATCGACAAAAAGACGAGATGCTGCCGGGGTGGTCCAAATTTTGAATTTCAGACTTTATTGCTCGTCCTAAAAACCAGCTTTCTTTACCATTCTTGTGGTCCTTCATCAACAAACTATACATGTACGTTATCTGTGTGACTTACTTAATAAAAAAGCATCGTTTTTGTGACAATAAAAAAATTTTCATTTATCGACAAAAAAAACGAGATGCTGCCGGGGAGGTCCAAATTTTGAATTCCAGACCTCATTGCTCATCCTCAAAAACAGCTCTCTTTACCATTCTTGTGGTCTTTCATCAACAAATTATACATGTACGTTATCTGTGTGACTTACTTAATAAAATAGCATCATTTTTGTGACAATAAAAAAATTTTCATTTATCGACAAAAAAAACGAGATGCTGCCGGGGTGGTCCAAATTTTGAATTTCAGACTTTATTGCTCGTCCTAAAAACCAGCTCCCTTTACCATTCTTGTGGTCCTTCATCAACAAATTATACATGTACGTTATCTGTGTGACTTACTTAATAAAAAAGCATCATTTTTGTGACAATAAAAAAATTTTCATTTATCGACAAAAAAAACGAGATGCTGCCGGGGTGGTCCAAATTTTGAATTTCAGACTTTATTGCTCGTCCTAAAAACCAGCTCCCTTTACCATTCTTGTGGTCCTTCATCAACAAATTATACATGTACGTTATCTGTGTGACTTACTTAATAAAAAAGCATCATTTTTGTGACAATAAAAAAATTTTCATTTATCGACAAAAAAAAACGAGATGCTGCCGGGGTGGTCCAAATTTTGAATTTCAGACCTCATTGCTCGTCCTCAAAAACAGCTCTCTTTACCATTCTTGTGGTCTTTCATCAACAAATTATACATGTACGTTATCTGTGTGACTTACTTAATAAAAAAGCATCATTTTTGTGACAATAAAAAAATTTTCATTTATCGACAAAAAAAACGAGATGCTGCCGGGGTGGTCCAAATTTTGAATTTCAGACCTCATTGCTCGTCCTAAAAGCCAGCTCTCCTTAACTTTCTTGTGGTCTTTCATCAACAAATTATACATGTACGTTAACTGTGTGACTTACTTAATAAAATGGCATCGTTTTTGTGACAATAAAAGAATTTTCATTTATCGACAAAAAAAACGAGATGCTGCCGGGGTGGTCCAAATTTTGAATTTCAGACCTCATTGCTCGTCCTAAAAAACAGCTCTCTTTACCATTCTTGTGGTCTTTCATCAACAAATTATACATGTACGTTATCTGTGTGACTTACTTAAAAAAAAGGCATCATTTTTGTGACAATAAAAAAATTTTCATTTATCGACCAAAAAAACGAGATGCTGCGGGGGTGGTCCAAATTTTGAATTTCAGACCTCATTGCTCATCCTAAAAAACAGCTCTCTTCACCATTCTTGTGGTCTTTCATCAACAAATTATACATGTACGTTATCTGTGTGACTTACTTAATAAAATAGCATCATTTTTGTGACAATAAAAAAATTTTCATTTATCGACAAAAAAAACGAGATGCTGCCGGGGTGGTCCAAATTTTGAATTTCAGACCTCATTGCTCATCCTAAAAAACAGCTCTCTTCACCATTCTTGTGGTCTTTCATCAACAAATTATACATGTACGTTATCTGTGTGACTTACTTAATAAAATAGCATCGTTTTTGTGACAATAAAAGAATTTTCATTTATCGACAAAAAAAACGAGATGCTGCCGGGGTGGTCCAAATTTTGAATTTCAGACCTCATTGCTCGTCCTAAAAAACAGCTCTCTTTACCATTCTTGTGGTCTTTCATCAATAAATTATACATGTACGTTATCTGTGTGACTTACTTAATAAAATAGCATCATTTTTGTGACAATAAAAAAATTTTCATTTATCGACAAAAAAAACGAGATGCTGCCGGGGTGGTCCAAATTTTGAATTTCAGACTTTATGGCTCGTCATAAGAAACAACTCTCCTTACCTTTCTTATGGTCTTTCATCAACAAATTATACATGTACGTTACCTGTGTGACTTACTTAATAAAATAGCATCGTTTTTGTGACAATAAAAGAATTTTCATTTATCGACAAAAAAAACGAGATGCTGCCGGGGTGGTCCAAATTTTGAATTTCAGACCTCATTGCTCGTCCTCAAAAACAGCTCTCTTTACCATTCTTGTGGTCTTTCATCAACAAGTTATACATGTACGTTATCTGTGTGACTTACTTAATAAAATAGCATCGTTTTTGTGACAATAAAAGAATTTTCATTTATCGACAAAAAAACGAGATGCTGCCGGGGTGGTCCAAATTTTGAATTTCAGACCTCATTGCTCGTCCTCAAAAACAGCTCTCTTTACCATTCTTGTGGTCTTTCATCAACAAATTATACATGTACGTTATCTGTGTGACTTACTTAATAAAATAGCATCATTTTTGTGACAATAAAAACATTTTAATTTATCGACAAAAAAAACGAGATGCTGCCGGGGTGGTCCAAATTGTGAATTTCAGACCTCATTGCTCGTCCTAAAAAACAGCTCTCTTTACCATTCTTGTGGTCTTTCATCAATAAATTATACATGTACGTTATCTGTGTGACTTACTTAATAAAATAGCATCATTTTTGTGACAATAAAAAATTTTTCATTTATCGACAAAAAAAACGAGATGCTGCCGGGGTGGTCCAAATTTTGAATTTCAGACCTCATTGCTCATCCTAAAAACAGCTCTCTTCACCATTCTTGTTGTCTTTCATCAACAAATTATACATGTACGTTATCTGTGTGACTTACTTAATAAAATAGCATCATTTTTGTGACAATAAAAAAATTTTCATTTATCGACAAAAAAAACGAGATGCTGCCGGGGTGGTCCAAATTTTGAATTTCAGACCTCATTGCTCGTCCTAAAAAACAGCTCTCTTTACCATTCTTGTGGTCTTTCATCAACAAATTATACATGTACGTTATCTGTGTGACTTACTTAAAAAAAAGGCATCATTTTTGTGACAATAAAAAAATTTTCATTTATCGACCAAAAAAACGAGATGCTGCCGGGGTGGTCCAAATTTTGAATTTCAGACCTCATTGCTCATCCTAAAAAACAGCTCTCTTCACCATTCTTGTGGTCTTTCATCAACAAATTATACATGTACGTTATCTGCGTGACTTACTTAATAAAATAGCATCATTTTTGTGACAATAAAAAAATTTTCATTTCTCGACAAAAAAAACGAGATGCTGCCGGGGTGGTCCAAATTTTGAATTTCAGACCTCATTGCTCATCCTAAAAAACAGCTCTCTTCACCATTCTTGTGGTCTTTCATCAACAAATTATACATGTACGTTATCTGTGTGACTTACTTAATAAAAAAGCATCATTTTTGTGACAGTAAGAAAATTTCAATTTATCGACAAAAAAAACGAGATGCTGCCGGGGTGGTCCAAATTTTGAATTCCAGACCTCATTGCTCGTCCTAAAAAACAGCTCTCTTTACCATTCTTGTGGTCTTTCATCAACAAATAATACATGTACGTTATCTGTGTGACTTACTTAATAAAAAAGCATCATTTTTGTGACAGTAAGAAAATTTCAATTTATCGACAAAAAAAACGAGATGCTGCCGGGGTGATCCAAATTTTGAATTTCAGACTTTATGGCTCGTCATAAGAAACAGCTCTCTTTACCTTTCTTGTGGTCTTTCATCAACAAATTATACATGTACGTTATCTGTGTGACTTACTTAATAAAATAGCATCGTTTTTGTGACAATAAAAGAATTTTCATTTATCGACAAAAAAAACGAGATGCTGCCGGGGTGGTCCAAATTTTGAATTTCAGACCTCATTGCTCGTCCTAAAAAACAGCTCTCTTTACCATTCTTGTGGTCCTTCATCAACAAATTATACATGTACGTTATCTGTGTGACTTACTTAATAAAAAAGCATCGTTTTTGTGACAATAAAAAAATTTTCATTTATCGACAAAAAAAACGAGATGCTGCCGGGGTGGTCCAAATTTTGAATTCCAGACCTCATTGCTCGTCCTAAAAAACAGCTCTCTTTACCATTCTTGTGGTCTTTCATCAACAAATTATACATGTACGTTATCTGTGTGACTTAGTTAATAAAATAGCATCATTTTTGTGACAATAAAAAAATTTTCATTTATCGACAAAAAAAACGAGATGCTGCCGGGGTGGTCCAAATTTTGAATTTCAGACCTCATTGCTCCTCCTAAAAAACAGCTCTCTTTACCATTCTTGTGGTCTTTCATCAACAAATTATACATGTACGTTATCTGTGTGACTTACTTAATAAAATAGCATCGTTTTTGTGACAATAAAAAAATTTCAATTTATCGACAAAAAGACGAGATGCTGCCGGGGTGGTCCAAATTTTGAATTTCAGACTTTATTGCTCGTCCTAAAAACCAGCTCTCTTTACCATTCTTGTGGTCCTTCATCAACAAATTATACATGTACGTTATCTGTGTGACTTACTTAATAAAAAAGCATCGTTTTTGTGACAATAAAAAAATTTTCATTTATCGACAAAAAAAACGAGATGCTGCCGGGGTGGTCCAAATTTTGAATTCCAGACCTCATTGCTCGTCCTAAAAAACAGCTCTCTTTACCATTCTTGTGGTCTTTCATCAACAAATTATACATGTACGTTATCTGTGTGACTTAGTTAATAAAATAGCATCATTTTTGTGACAATAAAAAAATTTTCATTTATCGACAAAAAAAACGAGATGCTGCCGGGGTGGTCCAAATTTTGAATTTCAGCTCTCTTTACCATTCTTGTGGTCTTTCATCAACAAATTATACATGTACGTTATCTGTGTGACTTAGTTAATAAAATAGCATCATTTTTGTGACAATAAAAAAATTTTCATTTATCGACAAAAAAAACGAGATGCTGCCGGGGTGGTCCAAATTTTGAATTCCAGACCTCATTGCTCGTCCTAAAAAACAGCTCTCTTTACCATTCTTGTGGTCTTTCATCAACAAATTATACATGTACGTTATCTGTGTGACTTACTTAATAAAAGAGCATCATTTTTGTGACAATAAAAAAATTTTCATTTATCGACAAAAAAAACAAGATGCTGCCGGGGTGGTCCAAATTTTGAATTTCAGACCTCATTGCTCGTCCTAAAAACCAGCTCTCCTTACCTTTCTTGTGGTCTTTCATCAACAAATTATACATGTACGTTATCTGTGTGACTTACTTAATAAAATAGCATCGTTTTTGTGACAATAAAAGAATTTTCATTTATCGACAAAAAAAACGAGATGCTGCCGGGGTGGTCCAAATTTTGAATTTCAGACCTCATTGCTCGTCCTCAAAAACAGCTCTCTTTACCATTCTTGTGGTCTTTCATCAACAAATTATACATGTACGTTATCTGTGTGACTTACTTAATAAAATAGCATCATTTTTGTGACAATAAAAAAATTTTCATTTATCGACAAAAAAAACGAGATGCTGCCGGGGTGGTCCAAATTTTGAATTTCAGACTTTATTGCTCGTAACAAAAACCAGCTCTTTTACCTACCTTGTGGTCCGTCATCAAAAAATTATACATGTACGTTATCTGTGTGACTTACTTAATAAAATAGCATCATTTTTGTGACAATAAAAAAATTTTCATTTATCGACAAAAAAAACGAGATGCTGCCGGGGTGGTATAAATTTAGAATTTCAGATTTTATTGGTCGTCCTAAAAACCAGCTCTCTTTACCATTCTCGTGGTCTTTCATCAACAAATTATACATGTACGTTATCTGTGTGACTTACTTAATAAAATAGCATCGTTTTTGTGACAATACAAGAATTTTCATTTATCGACAAAAAAAACGAGATGCTGCCGGGGTGGTCCAAATTTTGAATTTCAGACCTCATTGCTCGTCCTAAAAAACAGCTCTCTTTACCATTCTTGTGGTCTTTCATCAACAAATTATACATGTACGTTATCTGTGTGACTTACTTAATAAAATAGCATCGTTTTTGTGACAATAAAAAAATTTCAATTTATCGACAAAAAGACGAGATGCTGCCGGGGTGGTCCAAATTTTGAATTTCAGACTTTATTGCTCGTCCTAAAAACCAGCTCTCTTTACCATTCGTGTGGTCCTTCATCAACAAATTATAAATGTACGTTATCTGTGTGACTTACTTAATAAAAAAGCATCGTTTTTGTGACAATAAAAAAATTTTCATTTATCGACAAAAAAAACGAGATGCTGCCGGGTTGGTCCAAATTTTGAATTTCAGACCTCATTGCTCGTCCTCAAAAACAGCTCTCTTTACCATTCTTGTGGTCTTTCATCAACAAATTATACATGTACGTTATCTGTGTGACTTACTTAATAAAATAGCATCGTTTTTGTGACGATAAAAAAATTTCAATTTATCGACAAAAAGACGAGATGCTGCCGGGGTGGTCCAAATTTTGAATTTCAGACTTTATTGCTCGTCCTAAAAACCAGCTCTCTTTACCATTCTTGTGGTCCTTCATCAACAAACTATACATGTACGTTATCTGTGTGACTTACTTAATAAAAAAGCATCGTTTTTGTGACAATAAAAACATTTTCATTTATCGACAAAAAAAACGAGATGCTGCCGGGGTGGTCCAAATTTTGAATTCCAGACCTCATTGCTCGTCCTAAAAAACAGCTCTCTTTACCATTCTTGTGGTCTTTCATCAACAAATTATACATGTACGTTATCTGTGTGACTTACTTAATAAAATAGCATCATTTTTGTGACAATAAAAAAATTTTCATTTATCGACAAAAAAAACGAGATGCTGCCGGGGTGGTCCAAATTTTGAATTTCAGACTTTATTGCTCGTCCTAAAAACCAGCTCCCTTTACCATTCTTGTGGTCCTTCATCAACAAATTATACATGTACGTTATCTGTGTGACTTACTTAATAAAATAGCATCATTTTTGTGACAATAAAAAAATTTTCATTTATCGACAAAAAAAACGAGATGCTGCCGGGTTGGTCCAAATTTTGAATTTCAGACCTCATTGCTCGTCCTCAAAAACAGCTCTCTTTACCATTCTTGTGGTCTTTCATCAACAAATTATACATGTACGTTATCTGTGTGACTTACTTAATAAAATAGCATCGTTTTTGTGACGATAAAAAAATTTCAATTTATCGACAAAAAGACGAGATGCTGCCGGGGTGGTCCAAATTTTGAATTTCAGACTTTATTGCTCGTCCTAAAAACCAGCTCTCTTTACCATTCTTGTGGTCCTTCATCAACAAACTATACATGTACGTTATCTGTGTGACTTACTTAATAAAAAAGCATCGTTTTTGTGACAATAAAAAAATTTTCATTTATCGACAAAAAAAACGAGATGCTGCCGGGGTGGTCCAAATTTTGAATTCCAGACCTCATTGCTCGTCCTAAAAAACAGCTCTCTTTACCATTCTTGTGGTCTTTCATCAACAAATTATACATGTACGTTATCTGTGTGACTTACTTAATAAAATAGCATCATTTTTGTGACAATAAAAAAATTTTCATTTATCGACAAAAAAAACGAGATGCTGCCGGGGTGGTCCAAATTTTGAATTTCAGACTTTATTGCTCGTCCCAAAAAACAGCTCTCTTTACCTTCCTTGTGGTCCGTCATCAAAAAATTATACATGTACGTTATCTGTGTGACTTACTTAATAAAATAGCATCGTTTTTGTGACGATAAAAAAATTTCAATTTATCGACAAAAAAACGAGATGCTGCCGGGGTGGTCCAAATTTTGAATTTCAGACTTTATGGCTCGTCATAAGAATCAGCTCTCTTTACCTTTCTTGTGGTCTTTCATCAACAAATTATACATGAACGTTATCTGTGTGACTTACTTAATAAAATAGCATCGTTTTTGTGACAATAAAAGAATTTTCATTTATCGACAAAAAAAACGAGATGCTGCCGGGGTGGTCCAAATTTTGAATTTCAGACTTTATTGCTCGTCCTAAAAACCAGCTCTCTATACCATTCTTGTGGTCCTTCATCAACAAATTATACATGTACGTTATCTGTGTGACTAACTTAATAAAAAAGCATCGTTTTTGTGACAATAAAAAAATTTTAATTTATCGACAAAAAAAACGAGATGCTGCCGGGGTGGTCCAAATTTTGAATTTCAGACTTTATGGCTCGTCATAAGAAACAGCTCTCTTTACCTTTCTTGTGGTCTTTCATCAACAAATTATACATGTACGTTATCTGTGTGACTTACTTAATAAAAAAGCATCGTTTTTGTGACAGTAAAAAAATTTTCATTTATCGACAAAAAAAACGAGATGCTGCCGGGGTGGTCCAAATTTTGATTTTCAGACCTCATTGCTCGTCCTAAAAAACAGCTCTCTTTACCATTCTTGTGGTCTTTCATCAACAAATTATACATGTACGTTATCTGTGTGACTTACTTAATAAAATAGCATCATTTTTGTGACAATAAAAAAATTTTCATTTATCGACAAAAAAAACGAGATGCTGCCGGGGTGGTCCAAATTTTGAATTTCAGACTTTATTGCTCGTCCTAAAAACCAGCTCTCTATACCATTCTTGTGGTCCTTCATCAACAAATTATACATGTACGTTATATGTTTGACTAACTTAATAAAATAGCATCGTTTTTGTGACAATAAAAAAATTTTCATTTATCGACAAAAAAAACGAGATGCTGCCGGGGTGGTCCAAATTTTGAATTTCAGACCTCATTGCTCATCGTAAAAAACAGCTCTCTTCACCATTCTTGTGGTTTTTCATCAACAAATTATGCATGTACGTTATCTGTGTGACTTACTTAATAAAATAGCATCATTTTTGTGACAATAAAAAAATTTTCATTTATCGACAAAAAAAAACGAGATGCTGCCGGGGTGGTCCAAATTTTGAATTTCAGACTTTATTGCTCGTCCTAAAAACCAGCTCTCTTTACCATTCTCGTGGTCTTTCATCAACAAATTATACATGTACGTTATCTGTGTGACTAACTTAATAAAAAAGCATCATTTTTGTGACAATAAAAAAATTTTCATTTATCGACAAAAAAAACGAGATGCTGCCGGGGTGGTCCAAATTTTGAATTTCAGACTTTATTGCTCGTCCTAAAAACCAGCTCTCTATACCATTCTTGTGGTCCTTCATCAACAAATTATACATGTACGTTATATGTTTGACTAACTTAATAAAATAGCATCGTTTTTGTGACAATAAAAAAATTTTCATTTATCGACAAAAAAAACGAGATGCTGCGGGGTGGTCCAAATTTTTAATTTCAGACTTTATTGCTAGTCCTAAAAAACAGCTCTCTTTACCATTCTTGTGGTCTTTCATCAACAAATTATACATGTACGTTATCTGTGTGACTTACTTAATAAAAAAGCATCATTTTTGTGACAATAAAAAAATTTTCATTTATCGACAAAAAAAACGAGATGCTGCCGGGGTGGTCCAAATTTTGAATTTCAGACTTTATTGCTCGTCCTAAAAACCAGCTCTCTTTACCATTCTCGTGGTCTTTCATCAACAAATTATACATGTACGTTATCTGTGTGACTTACTTAATAAAAAAGCATCGTTTTTGTGACAGTAAGAAAATTTTAATTTATCGACTAAAAAAACGAGATGCTGCCGGGGTGGTCCAAATTTTGAATTTCAGACCTTATTGCTCGTCCTAAAAACAAGCTCTCTTTACCGTTCTTGTGGTCCTTCATCAACAAATTATACATGTACGTTATCTGTGTGACTAACTTAATAAAAAAGCATCGTTTTTGTGACAATAAAAAAATTTTAATTTATCGACAAAAAAAAACGAGATGCTGCGGGGGGTGGTATAAATTTTGAATTTCAGACTTTATTGCTCGTCCTAAAAACCTGCTCTCTTTACCATTCTCGTGGTCTTTCATCAGCAAATTATACATGTACGTTATCTGTGTGACTTACTTAATAAAAGAGCATCATTTTTGTGACAGTAAGAAAGTTTTAATTTATCGACAAAAAAAACGAGATGCTGCCGGGGTGGTCCAAATTTTGAATTTCAGACCTCATTGCTCGTCTTAAAAAACAGCTCTCTTCACCATTCTTGTGGTCTTTCATCAACAAATTATACATGTACGTTATCTGTGTGACTAACTTAATAAAAAAGCATCGTTTTTGTGACAATAAAAAAATTTTAATTTATCGACAAAAAAAACGAGATGCTGCCGGGGTGGTCCAAATTTTGAATTTCAGACCTTATGGCTCGTCATAAGAAACAGCTCTCTTTACCTTTCTTGTGGTCTTTCATCAACAAATTATACATGTACGTTATCTGTGTGACTTAATTAATAAAATAGCATCGTTTTTGTGACAATAAAAGAATTTTCAATTATAGACAAAAAAAACGAGATGCTGCCGGGGTGGTCTAAATTTTGAATTTCAGACCACATTGCTCGTCCTACAAAACAGCTCTCTTTACCATTCTTGTGGTCTTTCATCAACAAATTATACATGTACGTTATCTGTGTGACTTACTTAATAAAATAGCATCATTTTTGTGACAATAAAAAAATTTTCATTTATCGACAAAAAAAACGAGATGCTGCCGGGGTGGTCCAAATTTTGAATTTCAGACTTTATTGCTCGTCCCAAAAAACAGCTCTCTTTACCTACCTTGTGGTCCGTCATCAAAAAATTATACATGTACGTTATCTGTGTGACTTACTTAATAAAATAACATCGTTTTTGTGACGATAAAAAAATTTTCATTTATCGACAAAAAAAACGAGATGCTGCCGGGGTGGTCCAAATTTTGAATTTCAGACTTTATTGCTCGTCCTAAAAACCAGCTCTCTATACCATTCTTGTGGTCCTTCATCAACAAATTATACATGTACGTTATCTGTGTGACTAACTTAATAAAAAAGCATCGTTTTTGTGACAATAAAAAAATTTTAATTTATCGACAAAAAAAACGAGATGCTGCCGGGGTGGTCCAAATTTTGAATTTCAGACTTTATGGCTCGTCATAAGAAACAGCTCTCTTTACCTTTCTTGTGGTCTTTCATCAACAAATTATACATGTACGTTATCTGTGTGACTTACTTAATAAAAAAGCATCGTTTTTGTGACAGTAAAAAAATTTTCATTTATCGACAAAAAAAACGTGATGCTGCCGGGGTGGTCCAAATTTTGATTTTCAGACCTCATTGCTCGTCCTAAAAAACAGCTCTCTTTACCATTCTTGTGGTCTTTCATCAACAAATTATACATGTACGTTATCTGTGTGACTTACTTAATAAAATAGCATCATTTTTGTGACAATAAAAAAATTTTCATTTATCGACAAAAAAAACGAGATGCTGCCGGGGTGGTCCAAATTTTGAATTTCAGACTTTATTGCTCGTCCTAAAAACCAGCTCTCTATACCATTCTTGTGGTCCTTCATCAACAAATTATACATGTACGTTATCTGTGTGACTAACTTAATAAAAAAGCATCGTTCTTGTGACAATAAAAAAAATTTAATTTATCGACAAAAAAAACGAGATGCTGCCGGGGTGGTCCAAATTTTGAATTTCAGACCTCATTGCTCATCCTAAAAAACAGCTCTCTTCACCATTCTTGTGGTCTTTCATCAACAAATTATGCATGTACGTTATCTGTGTGACTTACTTAATAAAAAAGCATCATTTTTGTGACAATAAAAAAATTTTCATTTATCGACAAAAAAAAACGAGATGCTGCCGGGGTGGTCCAAATTTTGAATTTCAGACTTTATTGCTCGTCCTAAAAACCAGCTCTCTTTACCATTCTCGTGGTCTTTCATCAACAAATTATGCATGTACGTTATCTGTGTGACTTACTTAATAAAAAAGCATCATTTTTGTGACAATAAAAAAATTTTCATTTATCGACAAAAAAAACGAGATGCTGCCGGGGTGGTCCAAATTTTTAATTTCAGACTTTATTGCTAGTCCTAAAAAACAGCTCTCTTTGCCATTCTTGTGGTCTTTCATCAACAAATTATACATGTACGTTATCTGTGTGACTTACTTAATAAAAAAGCATCATTTTTGTGACAATAAAAAAATTTTCATTTATCGACAAAAAAAACGAGATGCTGCCGGGGTGGTCGAAATTTTGAATTTAAGACCTCATTGCTCGTCCTAAAAAACAGCTCTCTTTACCATGCTTGTGGTCTTTCATCAACAAATTATACATGTACGTTATCTGTGTGACTTACTTAAAAAAATAGCATCATGTTTGTGACAATAAGAAAATTTTCATTTATCGACAAAAAAAACGAGATGCTGCCGGGGTGGTCCAAATTTTGAATTTCAGACTTTATGGCTCGTCCCAAAAAACAGCTCTCTTTACCTACCTTGTGGTCCGTCATCAAAAAATTATACATGTACGTTATCTGTGTGACTTACTTAATAAAATAGCATCATTTTTGTGAAAATAAAAAAATTTTCATTTATCGACAAAAAAAACGAGATGCTGCCGGGGTGGTCCAAATTTTGAATTTCAGACTTTATTGCTCATCCTAAAAACCAGCTCTCTTTACCATTCTTGTGGTCCTTCATCAACAAATTATACATGTACGTTATCTGTGTGACTAACTTAATAAAAAGCATCGTTTTTGTGACAGTAAAAAAATTTTAATTTCTCGACAAAAAAAACGAGATGCTGCCGGGGTGGTCCAAATTTTGAATTTCAGACCTCATTGCTCGTCCTAAAAAACAGCTCTCTTTACCATTCTTGTGGTCTTTCATCAACAAATTATACATGTACGTTATCTGTGTGACTTACTTAATAAAATAGCATCATTTTTGTGACAATAAAAAAATTTTCATTTATCGACAAAAAAAACGAGATGCTGCCGGGGTGGTCCAAATTTTGAATTTCAGACCTCATTGCTCGTCCTAAAAAACAGCTCTCTTTACCATTCTTGTGGTCTTTCATCAACAAATTATACATGTACGTTATCTGTGTGACTTACTTAATAAAATAGCATCATTTTTGTGACAATAAAAAAATTTTCATTTATCGACAAAAAAAACGAGATGCTGCCGGGGTGGTCGAAATTTTGAATTTAAGACCTCATTGCTCGTCCTAAAAAACAGCTCTCTTTACCATGCTTGTGGTCTTTCATCAACAAATTATACATGTACGTTATCTGTGTGACTTACTTAAAAAAATAGCATCATGTTTGTGACAATAAAAAAATTTTCATTTATCGACAAAAAAAACGAGATGCTGCCGGGGTGGTCCAAATTTTGAATTTCAGACTTTATGGCTCGTCATAAGAAACAGCTCTCTTTACCTTTCTTGTGGTCTTTCATCAACAAATTATACATGTACGTTATCTGTGTGACTTACTCAATAAAATAGCATCGTTTTTGTGACAAAAAAAAAATTTTCATTTATCGACAAAAAAAACGAGATGCTGCCGGGGTGGTCCAAATTTTGAATTTCAGACCTCATTGCTCATCCTAAAAAACAGCTCTCTTCACCATTCTTGTGGTCTTTCATCAACAAATTATGCATGTACGTTATCTGTGTGACTTACTTAATAAAATAGCATCATTTTTGTGACAATAAAAAAATTTTCATTTATCGACAAAAAAAACGAGATGCTGCCGGGGTGGTCCAAATTTTGAATTTCAGACTTTATTGCTCGTCCTAAAAACCAGCTCTCTTTACCATTCTCGTGGTCTTTCATCAACAAATTATACATGTACGTTATCTGTGTGACTTACTTAATAAAAAAGCATCGTTTTTGTGACAGTAAGAAAATTTTAATTTATCGACAAAAAAAACGAGATGCTGCCGGGGTGGTCCAAATTTTTAATTTCAGACTTTATTGCTAGTCCTAAAAAACAGCTCTCTTTACCATTCTTGTGGTCTTTCATCAACAAATTATACATGTACGTTATCTGTGTGACTTACTTAATAAAAAAGCATCATTTTTGTGACAATAAAAAAATTTTCATTTATCGACAAAAAAAACGAGATGCTGCCGGGGTGGTCCAAATTTTGAATTTAAGACCTCATTGCTCGTCCTAAAAAACAGCTCTCTTTACCATGCTTGTGAACTTTCATCAACAAATTATACATGTACGTTATCTGTGTGACTTACTTAAAAAAATAGCATCATGTTAGTGACAATAAAAAAATTTTCATTTATCGACAAAAAAAACGAGATGCTGCCGGGGTGGTCCAAATTTTGAATTTCAGACTTTATAGCTCGTCCCAAAAAACAGCTCTCTTTACCTACCTTGTGGTCCGTCATCAAAAAATTATACATGTACGTTATCTGTGTGACTTACTTAATAAAATAGCATCATTTTTGTGAAAATAAAAAAATTTTCATTTATCGACAAAAAAAACGAGATGCTGCCGGGGTGGTCCAAATTTTGAATTTCAGACTTTATTGCTCATCCTAAAAACCAGCTCTCTTTACCATTCTTGTGGTCCTTCATCAACAAATTATACATGTACGTTATCTGTGTGACTAACTTAATAAAAAGCATCGTTTTTGTGACAGTAAGAAAATTTTAATTTCTCGACAAAAAAAACGAGATGCTGCCGGGGTGGTCCAAATTTTGAATTTCAGACCTCATTGCTCGTCCTAAAAAACAGCTCTCTTTACCATTCTTGTGGTCTTTCATCAACAAATTATACATGTACGTTATCTGTGTGACTTACTTAATAAAATAGCATCATTTTTGTGACAATAAAAAAATTTTCATTTATCGACAAAAAAAACGAGATGCTGCCGGGGTGGTCCAAATTTTTAATTTCAGACTTTATTGCTAGTCCTAAAAAACAGCTCTCTTTACCATTCTTGTGGTCTTTCATCAACAAATTATACATGTACGTTATCTGTGTGACTTACTTGATAAAAAAACATCATTTTTGTGACAATAAAAAAATTTTCATTTATCGACAAAAAAAACGAGATGCTGCCGGGGTGGTCCAAATTTTGAATTTAAGACCTCATTGCTCGTCCTAAAAAACAGCTCTCTTTACCATGCTTGTGGTCTTTCATCAACAAATTATACATGTACGTTATCTGTGTGACTTACTTAAAAAAATAGCATCATGTTTGTGACAATAAAAAAATTTTCATTTATCGACAAAAAAAACGAGATGCTGCCGGGGTGGTCCAAATTTTGAATTTCAGACTTTATAGCTCGTCCCAAAAAACAGCTCTCTTTACCTACCTTGTGGTCCGTCATCAAAAAATTATACATGTACGTTATCTGTGTGACTTACTTAATAAAATAGCATCATTTTTGTGAAAATAAAAAAATTTTCATTTATCGACAAAAAAAACGAGATGCTGCCGGGGTGGTCCAAATTTTGAATTTCAGACTTTATTGCTCATCCTAAAAACCAGCTCTCTTTACCATTCTTGTGGTCCTTCATCAACAAATTATACATGTACGTTATCTGTGTGACTAACTTAATAAAAAGCATCGTTTTTGTGACAGTAAGAAAATTTTAATTTCTCGACAAAAAAAACGAGATGCTGCCGGGGTGGTCCAAATTTTGAATTTCAGACCTCATTGCTCGTCCTAAAAAACAGCTCTCTTTACCATTCTTGTGGTCTTTCATCAACAAATTATACATGTACGTTATCTGTGTGACTTACTTAATAAAATAGCATCATTTTTGTGACAATAAAAAAATTTTCATTTATCGACAAAAAAAACGAGATGCTGCCGGGGTGGTCCAAATTTTGAATTTCAGACTTTATTGCTCGTCCTAAAAACCAGCTCTCTTTACCATTCTCGTGGTCTTTCATCAACAAATTATACATGTACGTTATCTGTGTGACTTACTTAATAAAAAAGCATCGTTTTTGTGACAGTAAGAAAATTTTAATTTATCGACAAAAAAAACGAGATGCTGCCGGGGTGGTCCAAATTTTTAATTTCAGACTTTATTGCTAGTCCTAAAAAACAGCTCTCTTTACCATTCTTGTGGTCTTTCATCAACAAATTATACATGTACGTTATCTGTGTGACTTACTTAATAAAAAAGCATCATTTTTGTGACAATAAAAAAATTTTCATTTATCGACAAAAAAACGAGATGCTGCCGGGGTGGTCCAAATTTTGAATTTAAGACCTCATTGCTCGTCCTAAAAAACAGCTCTCTTTACCATGCTTGTGGTCTTTCATCAACAAATTATACATGTACGTTATCTGTGTGACTTACTTAAAAAAATAGCATCATGTTTGTGACAATAAAAAAATTTTCATTTATCGACAAAAAAAACGAGATGCTGCCGGGGTGGTCCAAATTTTGAATTTCAGACTTTATAGCTCGTCCCAAAAAACAGCTCTCTTTACCTACCTTGTGGTCCGTCATCAAAAAATTATACATGTACGTTATCTGTGTGACTTACTTAATAAAATAGCATCATTTTTGTGAAAATAAAAAAATTTTCATTTATCGACAAAAAAAACGAGATGCTGCCGGGGTGGTCCAAATTTTGAATTTCAGACTTTATTGCTCATCCTAAAAACCAGCTCTCTTTACCATTCTTGTGGTCCTTCATCAACAAATTATACATGTACGTTATCTGTGTGACTAACTTAATAAAAAGCATCGTTTTTGTGACAGTAAAAAAATTTTCATTTATCGACAAAAAATACGAGATGCTGCCGGGGTGGTCCAAAGTTTGAATTTCAGACCTCATTGCTCATCCTAAAAAACAGCTCTCTTCACCATTCTTGTGGTCTTTCATCAACAAATTATGCATGTACGTTATCTGTGTGACTTACTTAATAAAATAGCATCATTTTTGTGACAATAAAAAAATTTTCATTTATCGACAAAAAAAACGAGATGCTGCCGGGGTGGTCCAAATTTTTAATTTCAGACTTTATTGCTAGTCCTAAAAAACAGCTCTCTTTACCATTCTTGTGGTCTTTCATCAACAAATTATACATGTACGTTATCTGTGTGACTTACTTAATAAAATAGTATCATTTTTGTGACAATAAAAAAATTTTCATTTATCGACAAAAAAAACGAGATGCTGCCGGGGTGGTCCAAATTTTGAATTTCAGACCTCATTGCTCGTCCTAAAAAACAGCTCTCTTTACCATTCTTGTGGTCTTTCATCAACAAATTATACATGTACGTTATCTGTGTGACTTACTTAATAAAAAAGCATCATTTTTGTGACAGTAAGAAAATTTTAATTTATCGACAAAAAAAACGAGATGCTGCCGGGGTGGTCCAAATTTTGAATTTCAGACTTTATTGCACGTCCCAAAAAACAGCTCTCTTTACCTAACTTGTGGTCCGTCATCAAAAAATTATACATGTACGTTATCTGTGTGACTTACTTAATAAAAAAGCAACATTTTTGTGACAGTAAGAAAATTTTAATTTATCGACAAAAAAAACGAGATGCTGCCGGGGTGGTCCAAATTTTTAATTTCAGACTTTATTGCTAGTCCTAAAAAACAGCTCTCTTTACCAATCTTGTGGTCTTTCATCAACAAATTATACATGTACGTTATCTGTGTGACTTACTTAATAAAATAGTATCATTTTTGTGACAATGAAAAAATTTTCATTTATCGACAAAAAAAACGAGATGCTGCCGGGGTGGTCCAAATTTTGAATTTCAGACCTCATTGCTCGTCCTAAAAAACAGCTCTCTTTACCATTCTTGTGGTCTTTCATCAACAAATTATACATGTACGTTATCTGTGTGACTTACTTAATAAAAAAGCATCGTTTTTGTGACAATAAAAAAATTTTAATTTATCGACAAAAAAAACGAGATGCTGCCGGGGTGTTCCAAATTTTGAATTTCAGACTTTATGGCTCGTCATAAGAAACACCTCTCTTTACCTTTCTTGTGGTCTTTCATCAACAAATTATACATGTACGTTATCTGTGTGACTTACTTAATAAAATAGCATAGTTTTTGTGACGATAAAATAATTTCACTTTATCGACAAAAAAACGAGATGCATTTCAGACTTTATTACTCGTCCTAAAAACCAGCTCTCTTTACCATTCTTGTGGTCCTTCATCAACAAATTATACATGTGCGTTATCTGTCTGACTTACTTAATAAAAAAGCATCGTTTTTGTGACAGTAAAAAAATTTTCATTTATCGACAAAAAAAACGAGATGCTGCCGGGGTGGTCCAAATTTTGAATTTCAGACCTCATTGCTCGTCCTAAAAAACAGCTCTCTTTACCATTCTTGTGGTCTTTCATCAACAAATTATACATGTACGTTATCTGTGTGACTTACTTAATAAAATAGCATCATTTTTGTGACAATAAAAAAATTTTCATTTATCAACAAAAAAACGAGATGCTGGCGGGGTGGTCCAAAATTTTGAATTTCAGACTTTATTGCTCGTCCCAAACAACAGCTCTCTTTACCTACCTTGTGGTCCGTCATCAAAAAATTATACATGTACGTTATCTGTGTGACTTACTTAATAAAATAGCATCGTTTTTGTGACAATAAAAAAATTTCAATTTATCGACAAAAAAACGAGGTGGTCCAAATTTTGAATTTCAGACTTTATTGCTCGTCCTAAAAACCAGCTCTCTTTACCATTCTTGTGGTCCTTCATCAACAAATTATACATGTACGTTATCTGTGTGACTTACTTAATAAAATAGCATCATTTTTGTGACAATAAAAAAATTTCAATTTATCGACAAAAAAAACGAGATGCTGCCGGGGTGGTCCAAATTTTGAATTTCAGACTTTATTGCTCGTCCTAAAAACCAGCTCTCTTTACCATTCTTGTGGTCTTTCATCAACAAATTATACATGTACGTTATCTGTGTGACTTACTTAATAAAATAGCATCATTTTTGTGACAATAAAAAAATTTTCATTTATCGACAAAAAAAAACGAGATGCTGTCGGGGTGGTCCAAATTCTGAATTTCAGACTTTATTGCTCGTCCCAAAAAACAGCTCTCTTTACCTACCTTGTGGTCCGTCATCAAAAAATTATACATGTACGTTATCTGTGTGACTTACTTAATAAAATAGTATCATTTTTGTGACAATAAAAAAATTTTCATTTATCGACAAAAAAAACGAGATGCTGCCGGGGTGGTCCAAATTTTGAATTTCAGACCTCATTGCTCGTCCTAAAAAACAGCTCTCTTTACCATTCTCGTGGTCTTTCATCAACAAATTATACATGTACGTTATCTGTGTGACTTACTTAATAAAAAAGCATCATTTTTGTGACAGTAAGAAAATTTTAATTTATCGACAAAAAAAACGAGATGCTGCCGGGGTGGTCCAAATTTTGAATTTCAGACTTTATTGCTCGTCCTAAAAACCAGCTCTCTTTACCATTCTCGTGGTCTTTCATCAACAAATTATACATGTACGTTATCTGTGTGACTTACTTAATAAAAAAGCATCGTTTTTGTGACAGTAAGAAAATTTTAATTTATCGACAAAAAAAACGAGATGCTGCCGGGGTGGTCCAAATTTTTAATTTCAGACTTTATTGCTAGTCCTAAAAAACAGCTCTCTTTACCATTCTTGTGGTCTTTCATCAACAAATTATACATGTACGTTATCTGTGTGACTTACTTAATAAAAAAGCATCATTTTTGTGACAATAAAAAAATTTTCATTTATCGACAAAAAAACGAGATGCTGCCGGGGTGGTCCAAATTTTGAATTTAAGACCTCATTGCTCGTCCTAAAAAACAGCTCTCTTTACCATGCTTGTGGTCTTTCATCAACAAATTATACATGTACGTTATCTGTGTGACTTACTTAAAAAAATAGCATCATGTATGTGACAATAAAAAAATTTTCATTTATCGACAAAAAAAACGAGATGCTGCCGGGGTGGTCCAAATTTTGAATTTCAGACTTTATAGCTCGTCCCAAAAAACAGCTCTCTTTACCTACCTTGTGGTCCGTCATCAAAAAATTATACATGTACGTTATCTGTGTGACTTACTTAATAAAATAGCATCATTTTTGTGAAAATAAAAAAATTTTCATTTATCGACAAAAAAAACGAGATGCTGCCGGGGTGGTCCAAATTTTGAATTTCAGACTTTATTGCTCATCCTAAAAACCAGCTCTCTTTACCATTCTTGTGGTCCTTCATCAACAAATTATACATGTACGTTATCTGTGTGACTAACTTAATAAAAAGCATCGTTTTTGTGACAGTAAAAAAATTTTCATTTATCGACAAAAAATACGAGATGCTGCCGGGGTGGTCCAAATTTTGAATTTCAGACCTCATTGCTCATCCTAAAAAACAGCTCTCTTCACCATTCTTGTGGTCTTTCATCAACAAATTATGCATGTACGTTATCTGTGTGACTTACTTAATAAAATAGCATCATTTTTGTGACAATAAAAAAATTTTCATTTATCGACAAAAAAAACGAGATGCTGCCGGGGTGGTCCAAATTTTTAATTTCAGACTTTATTGCTAGTCCTAAAAAACAGCTCTCTTTACCATTCTTGTGGTCTTTCATCAACAAATTATACATGTACGTTATCTGTGTGACTTACTTAATAAAATAGTATCATTTTTGTGACAATAAAAAAATTTTCATTTATCGACAAAAAAAACGAGATGCTGCCGGGGTGGTCCAAATTTTGAATTTCAGACCTCATTGCTCGTCCTAAAAAAC
>OV743719.1:35149598-35305840 GCA_928272305.1 Volucella inflata | reverse complement strand
TCTCTTAACCTTTCTTGTGGCCTTTTCATCAACAAATTATACATGTACGTTATCTGTGTGACTTACTTAATAAAATGGCATCATTTTTGGGACAATAAAAAAATTTTCATTTATCGACCAAAAAACGAAATGCTGCCGTGGTGGTTCAAATTTTGAATTTCAAACTTTGTCGCTCATCTTAAAAAACAGCTGTCTTTACCTTTCTTGTGGTCCTTTATCAACAAATTATACATGTACGTTATCTGTGTGACTTACTTAATAAAATGGCATCGTTTTTGCAACAGTAAAACAATTTTCATTTATCGGCAAAAAAAACGAGATGCTGCCGGGGTGGTCCAAATTTTGAATTTCAGACTTTATTGCTCGTCCTAAAAAACAGCTCTCTTAACCTTTCTTGTGGCCTTTCGTCAACAAATTATACATGTACGTTATCTGTGTGACTTACTTAATAAAATAGCATCGTTTTTGCGACAATAAAAAAATTTTCATTTATCGACAAAAAAAACGAGATGCTGCCGGGGTGGTTTTGAATTTGATTTTGAATTTCAGACTTTATTGCTCGTCCTAAAAAACAGCTGTCTTATCCTTTCTTGTAGTATTTCATCAACAAATTATACATGTACATGTTCTGTGTGACTTAGTTAATAAAATAGCATTGTTTCTCTGACAATAAAAAAATTTTCATTTATCGATCAAAAAAACGAGATACTGCCGGGGTGGTCGAAATTTTGAATTTCAGACTTTATTGCTCGTCCTAAAAAACACCTCTCTTTACCTTTCTTGTGGTCTTTCAACAACAAATTATACATGTATGTTATCTGTGTGACTTACTTAATAAAATAACATCATTTTTGGGACAATAAAAAAATTTTCATTTATCGACAAAAAAAACGAGATGCTGCCGGGGTGGTTTTGAATTTGATTTTGAATTTCAGACTTTATTGCTCGTCCTAAAAAACAGCTGTCTTATCCTTTCTTGTAGTATTTCATCAACAAATTATACATGTACGTTATCTGTGTGACTTACTTAATAAAATGGCATCATTTTTGGGACAATAAAAAAAATTTCATTTATCGACCAAAAACGAAATGCTGCCGTGGTGGTTCAAATTTTGAATTTCAAACTTTGTCGCTCATCTTAAAAAACAGCTGTCTTTACCTTTCTTGTGGTCCTTCATCAACAAATTATACATGTACGTTATCTGTGTGACTTACTTAATAAACTAGCACCATTTTTGGGACAATTAAAAAAATTTTCATTTATCGACCAAAAAAGCGAGATGCTGCCGGGGTGGTCCAAATTTTGAATTTCAGAATTTATTGCTCATCTTAAAAAACAGCTCTCTTTACCTTTCTTGTGGTCTTTCATCAACAAATTATACATGTATGTTAACTGTGTGACTTACTTAATAAAATAACATCATTTTTGGGACAATAACAAAATTTTCATTTATCGACAAAAAAAACGAGATGCTGCCGTGGTGGTTCAAATTTTGAATTTCAAACTTTGTCGCTCATCTTAAAAGACAGCTGTCTTAACCTTTCTTGTAGTATTTCATCAACAAATTATACATGTACGTTATCTGTGTGACTTACTTAATAAAATGGCATCATTTTTGGGACAATGAAAAAATTTTCATTTATCGACCAAAAAGCGAAATGCTGCCGTGGTGGTTCAAATTTTGAATTTCAAACTTTGTCGCTCATCTTAAAAAACAGCTGTCTTTACCTTTCTTGTGGTCTTTCAACAACAAATTATACACGTATGTTATCTGTGTGACTTACTTGATAAAATAGCATCATTTTTGGGACAATAAAAAAATTTTCATTTATCGACAAAAAAAACGAGATGCTGCCGGGGTGGTCCAAGTTTTGAATTTCAGACTTTATTGCTCGTCCTAAAAAACAGCTGTCTTAACCTTTCTTGTAGTATTTCATCAACAAATTATACATGTACGTTATCTGTGTGACTTACTTAATAAAATGACATCATTTTTGGGACAATAAAAAAATTTTCATTTATCGACCAAAAAACGAAATGCCGCCGTGGTGGTTCAAATTTTGAATTTCAAACTTTGTCGCTCATCTTAAAAGACAGCTGTCTTAACCTTTCTTGTAGTATTTCATCAACAAATTATACATGTACGTTATCTGTGTGACTTACTTAATAAAATAGCACCATTTTTGGGACAATAAAAAAATTTTCATTTATCGACAAAAAAAACGAGATGCTGCCGGGGTGGTCCAAATTTTGAATTTTAGACTTTATTGCTCGTCCTAAAAAACAGCTCTCTCTACCTTTCTTGTGGCCTTTCATCAACAAATTATACATGTACGTTATCTGTGTGACTTACTTAATAAACTAGCACCATTTTTGGGGCAATAAAAAAATTTTCATTTATCAACAAAAAAAACGAGATGCTGCCGGGGTGGTCCAAATTTTAAATTTCAGACTTTATTGCTCGTCCTAAAAAGCAGCTCTCTTAACCTTTCTTGTGGCCTTTCATCAACAAATTATACATGTACGTTATCTGTGTGACTTACTTAATAAAATAGCACCATTTATGGGACAATAAAAAGATTTTCATTTATCGACAAAAAAAACGAGATGCTGCTGGGGTGGTCCAAATTTTAAATTTCAGACTTTATTGCTCGTCCTAAAAAACAGCTCTCTTAACCTTTCTTGTGGCCTTTCATCAACAAATTATCCATGTACGTTATCTGTGTGACTTACTTAATAAAATAGCATCGTTTTTGCGACAATAAAAAAATTTTCATTTATCGACAAAAAAACGAGATGCTGCCGGGGTGGTCCAAATTTTGAATTTCAGACTTTATTGCTCGTCCTAAAAAACAGCTGTCTTATCCTTTCTTGTAGTATTTCATCAACAAATTATACATGTACATGTTCTGTGTGACTTAGTTAATAAAATAGCATTGTTTCTCTGACAATAAAAAAATTTTCATTTATCGATCAAAAAAACGAGATGCTGCCGGGGTGGTCCAAATTTTGAATTTCAGACTTTATTGCTCGTCCTAAAAAACACCTCTCTTTACCTTTCTTGTGGTCTTTCAACAACAAATTATACATGTGTGTTATCTGTGTGACTTACTTAATAAAATAACATCATTTTTGGGACAATAAAAAAATTTTCATTTATCGACAAAAAAAACGAGATGCTGCCGGGGTGTTCCAAGTTTTGAATTTCAGACTTTATTGCTCGTCCTAAAAAACAGCTGTCTTAACCTTTCTTGTAGTTTTTCATCAACAAATTATACATGTACGTTATCTGTGTGACTTACTTAATAAAATGGCATCATTTTTGGGACAGTAAAAAAATTTCCATTTATCGACCAAAAAAAGAAATGCTGCCGTGGTGGTTCAAATTTTGAATTTCAAACTTTGTCGCTCATCTTAAAAAACAGCTGTCTTTACCTTTCTTGTGGTCCTTCATCAACAAATTATACATGTACGTTATCTGTGTGACTTACTTAATAAAATAGCATCATTTTTGGGACAATAAAAAAATTTTCATTTATCGACCAAAAAACGAAATGCTGCCGTGGTGGTTCAAATTTTGAATTTCAGACTTTATTGCTCGTCCTAAAAAACACCTCTCTTTACCTTTCTTGTGGTCTTTCAACAACAAATTATACATGTATGTTATCTGTGTGACTTACTTAATAAAATAACATCATTTTTGGGACAATAAAAAAATTTTCATTTATCGACCAAAAAATGAAATGCTGCCGTGGTGGTTCAAATTTTGAATTTCAAACTTTGTCGCTCATCTTAAAAGACAGCTGTCTTAACCTTTCTTGTAGTATTTCATCAACAAATTATACATGTACGTTATCTGTGTGACTTACTTAATAAAATAGCACCATTTTTGGGACAATAAAAAAATTTTCATTTATCGACAAAAAAAACGAGATGCTGCCGGGGTGGTCCAAATTTTAATTTCAGACTTTATTGCTCGTCCTAAAAAACAGCTCTCTTAACCTTTCTTGTGGCCTTTCATCAACAAATTATACATGTACGTTATCTGTGTGACTTACTTAATAAAATAGCACCATTTTTGGGACAATAAAACAATTTTCATTTATCAACAAAAAAACGAGATGCTGCCGGGGTGGTCCAAATTTTGAATTTCAGACTTTATTGCTCGTCCTAAAAAACAGCTGTCTTATCCTTTCTTGTAGTATTTCATAAACAAATTATACATGTACGTTATCTGTGTGACTTACTTAATAAAATGGCATAATTTTTGGGACAATAAAAAAATTTTCATTTATCGACCAAAAAAAACGAGATGCTGCCGGGGTGGTCCAAATTTTGAATTTCAGACTTTATTGCTCGTCCTAAAAAACAGCTCTCTCTACCTTTCTTGTGGCCTTTCATCAACAAATTATACATGTACGTTATCTGTGTGACTTACTTAATAAAATAGCATCATTTTTGGGACAATAAAACAATTTTCATTTATCGACCAAAAAAAGAAATGCTGCCGTGGTGGTTCAAATTTTGAATTTCAAACTTTGTCGCTCATCTTAAAAAACAGCTGTCTTTACCTTTCTTGTGGTCCTTCATCAACAAATTATACATGTATGTTATCTGTGTGACTTACTTAATAAAATAGCATCATTTTTGGGACAATAAAAAAATTTTCATTTATCGACCAAAGAAAACGAGATGCTGCCGTGGTGGTTCAAATTTTGAATTTCAAACTTTGTCGCTCATCTTAAAGGACAGCTGTCTTAACCTTTTTTGTAGTATTTCATCAACAAATTATACATGTACGTTATCTGTGTGACTTACTTAATAAAATAGCACCATTTATGGGACATTAAAAAAATTTTCATTTATCGACCAAAAAACGAAATGCTGCCGGGGTGGTTCAAATTTTGAATTTCAAACTTTGTCGCTCATCTTAAAAAACAGCTGTCTTTACCTTTCTTGTGGTCCTTCATCAACAAATTATACGTGTACGTTATCTGTGTGACTTACTTAATAAAATAGCATCATTTTTGGGACAATAAAAAAATTTTCATTTATCGACCAAAAAACGAAATGCTGCCGTGGTGGTTCAAATTTTGAATTTCAAACTTTGTCGCTCATCTTAAAAAACAGCTGTCTTAACCTTTCTTGTGGTCCTTCATCAACAAATTATACATGTACGTTATCTGTGTGACTTACTTAATAAAATAGCACCATTTTTGGGAAAATAAAAAAATTTTCACTTATCGACAAAAAAAACGAGATGCTGCCGGGGTGGTCCAAATTTTGAATTTCAGACTTTATTGCTCGTCCTAAAAAACAGCTGTCTTATCCTTTCTTGTAGTATTTCATCACCAAATTATACATGTACGTTATCTGTGTGACTTACTTAATAAAATGGCATCATTTTTGGGACAATAAAAAAATTTTCATTTATCGACCAAAAAACGAAATGCTGCCGTGGTGGTTCAAATTTTGAATTTCAAACTTTGTCGCTCATCTTAAAAAACAGCTGTCTTAACCTTTCTTGTGGTCCTTCATCAACAAATTATACATGTACGTTATCTGTGTGACTTACTTAATAAAATAGCACCATTTTTGGGAAAATAAAAAAATTTTCACTTATCGACAAAAAAAACGAGATGCTGCCGGGGTGGTCCAAATTTTGAATTTCAGCCTTTATTGCTCGTCCTAAAAAACAGCTGTCTTATCCTTTCTTGTAGTATTTCATCACCAAATTATACATGTACGTTATCTGTGTGACTTACTTAATAAAATAGCATCATTTTTGGGACAATAAAAAAATTTTCATTTATCGACCAAAAAACGAAATGCTGCCGTGGTGGTTCAAATTTTGAATTTCAAACTTTGTCGCTCATCTTAAAAAACAGCTGTCTTAACCTTTCTTGTGGTCCTTCATCAACAAATTATACATGTACGTTATCTGTGTGACTTACTTAATAAAATAGCACCATTTTTGGGACAATAAAAAAATTTTCACTTATCGACAAAAAAAACGAGATGCTGCCGGGGTGGTCCAAATTTTGAATTTCAGACTTTATTGCTCGTCCTAAAAAACAGCTGTCTTATCCTTTCTTGTAGTATTTCATCACCAAATTATACATGTACGTTATCTGTGTGACTTACTTAATAAAATGGCATCATTTTTGGGACAATAAAAAAATTTTCATTTATCGACCAAAAAACGAAATGCTGCCGTGTTGGTTCAAATTTTGAATTTCAAACTTTGTCGCTCATCTTAAAAAACAGCTGTCTTAACCTTTCTTGTGGTCCTTCATCAACAAATTATACATGTACGTTATCTGTGTGACTTACTTAATAAAATGGCATCATTTTTGGGACACTAAAAAATTTTCATTTATCGACCAAAAAAAGAAATGCTGCCGTGGTGGTTCAAATTTTGAATTTCAAACTTTGTCGCTCATCTTAAAAAACAGCTGTCTTTACCTTTCTTGTGGTCCTTCATCAACAAATTATACATGTACGTTATCTGTGTGACTTACTTAATAAAATAGCACCATTTTTGGGACAATAAAAAAATTTTCATTTATCGACAAAAAAAACGAGAAGCTGCCGGGGTGGTCCAAGTTTTGAATTTCAGACTTTATTGCTCGTCCTAAAAAACAGCTGTCTTAACCTTTCTTGTAGTATTTCATCATCAAATTATACATGTACGTTATCTGTGTGACTTACTTAATAAAATGGCATCATTTTTGGGACAATAAAAAAATTTTAATTTATCGACCAAAAAACGAAATGCTGCCGTGGTGGTTCAAATTTTGAATTTCAAACTTTGTCGCTCATCTTAAAAAACAGCTGTCTTAACCTTTCTTGTAGTATTTCATCAACAAATTATACATGTACGTTATCTGTGTGACTTACTTAATAAAATGACATCATTTTTGGGACAATAAAAAAATTTTCATTTATCGACCAAAGAAAACGAGAAGCTGCCGGGGTGGTCCAAATTTTGAATTTCAGACTTTATTGCTCGTCCTAAAAAACAGCTCTCTCTGCCTTTCTTGTGGCCTTTCATCAACAAATTATACATGTACGTTATCTGTGTGACTTACTTCATAAAATAGCACCATTTTTGGGACAATAAAAAAATTTTCATTTATCGACAAAAAAAACGAGATGCTGCCGGGGTGGTCCAAATTTTGAATTTCAGACTTTATTGCTCGTCCTAAAAAACAGCTGTCTTATCCTTTCTTGTAGTATTTCATCACCAAATTATACATGTACGTTATCTGTGTGACTTACTTAATAAAATAGCATCATTTTTGGGACAATAAAAAAATTTTCATTTATCGACCAAAAAACGAAATGGTGGTTCAAATTTTGAATTTCAAACTTTGTCGCTCATCTTAAAAAACAGCTGTCTTTACCTTTCTTGTGGTCCTTCATCAACAAATTATACATGTACGTTATCTGTGTGACTTACTTAATAAAATAGCACCATTTTTGGGACAATAAAAAAATTTTCATTTATCGACAAAAAAAACGAGAAGCTGCCGGGGTGGTCCAAGTTTTGAATTTCAGACTTTATTGCTCGTCCTAAAAAACAGCTGTCTTAACCTTTCTTGTAGTATTTCATCATCAAATTATACATGTACGTTATCTGTGTGACTTACTTAATAAAATGGCATCATTTTTGGGACAATAAAAAAATTTTCATTTATCGACCAAAAAACGAAATGCTGCCGTGGTGGTTCAAATTTTGAATTTCAAACTTTGTCGCTCATTTTAAAAAACAGCTGTCTTAACCTTTCTTGTGGTCCTTCATCAACAAATTATACATGTACGTTATCTGTGTGACTTACTTAATAAAATAGCACCATTTTTGGGAAAATAAAAAAATTTTCACTTATCGACAAAAAAAACGAGATGCTGCCGGGGTGGTCCAAATTTTGAATTTCAGATTTTATTGCTCGTCCTAAAAAACAGCTGTCTTATCCTTTCTTGTAGTATTTCATCACCAAATTATACATGTACGTTATCTGTGTGACTTACTTAATAAAATGGCATCATTTTTGGGACAATAAAAAAATTTTCATTTATCGACCAAAAAACGAAATGCTGCCGGGGTGGTTCAAATTTTGAATTTCAAACTTTGTCGCTCATCTTAAAAAACAGCTGTCTTAACCTTTCTTGTGGTCCTTCATCAACAAATTATACATGTACGTTATCTGTGTGACTTACTTAATAAAATAGCACCATTTTTGGGAAAATAAAAAAATTTTCACTTATCGACAAAAAAAACGAGATGCTGCCGGGGTGGTCCAAATTTTGAATTTCAGACTTTATTGCTCGTCCTAAAAAACAGCTGTCTTATCCTTTCTTGTAGTATTTCATCACCAAATTATACATGTACGTTATCTGTGTGACTTACTTAATAAAATAGCACCAGTTTTGGGACAATAAAAAAATTTTCATTTATCGACCAAAAAACGAAATGCTGCCGTGGTGGTTCAAATTTTGAATTTCAAACTTTGTCGCTCATTTTAAAAAACAGCTGTCTTAACCTTTCTTGTGGTCCTTCATCAACAAATTATACATGTACGTTATCTGTGTGACTTACTTAATAAAATAGCACCATTTTTGGGAAAATAAAAAAATTTTCACTTATCGACAAAAAAAACGAGATGCTGCCGGGGTGGTCCAAATTTTGAATTTCAGATTTTATTGCTCGTCCTAAAAAACAGCTGTCTTATCCTTTCTTGTAGTATTTCATCACCAAATTATACATGTACGTTATCTGTGTGACTTACTTAATAAAATAGCATCATTTTTGGGACAATAAAAAAATTTTCATTTATCGACCAAAAAACGAAATGCTGCCGTGGTGGTTCAAATTTTGAATTTCAAACTTTGTCGCTCATTTTAAAAAACAGCTGTCTTAACCTTTCTTGTGGTCCTTCATCAACAAATTATACATGTACGTTATCTGTGTGACTTACTTAATAAAATAGCACCATTTTTGGGAAAATAAAAAAATTTTCACTTATCGACAAAAAAAACGAGATGCTGCCGGGGTGGTCCAAATTTTGAATTTCAGATTTTATTGCTCGTCCTAAAAAACAGCTGTCTTATCCTTTCTTGTAGTATTTCATCACCAAATTATACATGTACGTTATCTGTGTGACTTACTTAATAAAATGGCATCATTTTTGGGACAATAAAAAAATTTTCATTTATCGACCAAAAAACGAAATGCTGCCGGGGTGGTTCAAATTTTGAATTTCAAACTTTGTCGCTCATCTTAAAAAACAGCTGTCTTAACCTTTCTTGTGGTCCTTCATCAACAAATTATACATGTACGTTATCTGTGTGACTTACTTAATAAAATAGCACCATTTTTGGGAAAATAAAAAAATTTTCACTTATCGACAAAAAAAACGAGATGCTGCCGGGGTGGTTCAAATTTTGAATTTCAAACTTTGTCGCTCATCTTAAAAAACAGCTGTCTTAACCTTTCTTGTGGTCCTTCATCATCAAATTATACATGTACGTTATCTGTGTGACTTACTTAATAAAATGGCATCATTTTTGGGACAATAAAAAAATTTTCATTTATCGACCAAAAAACGAAATGCTGCCGTGGTGGTTCAAATTTTGAATTTCAAACTTTGTCGCTCATCTTAAAAAACAGCTGTCTTAACCTTTCTTGTGGTCCTTCATCAACAAATTATACATGTACGTTATCTGTGTGACTTACTTAATAAAATAGCACCATTTTTGGGAAAATAAAAAAATTTTCACTTATCGACAAAAAAAACGAGATGCTGCCGGGGTGGTCCAAATTTTGAATTTCAGACTTTATTGCTCGTATTAAAAAACAGCTGTCTTATCCTTTCTTGTAGTATTTCATCACCAAATTATACATGTACGTTATCTGTGTGACTTACTTAATAAAATAGCACCATTTTTGGGACAATAAAAAAATTTTCATTTATCGACAAAAAAAACGAGATGCTGCCGGGGTGGTTCAAATTTTGAATTTCAAACTTTGTCGCTCATCTTAAAAAACAGCTGTCTTAACCTTTCTTGTGGTCCTTCATCAACAAATTATACATGTACGTTATCTGTGTGACTTACTTAATAAAATAACACCATTTTTGGGACAATAAAAAAATTTTCATTTATCGACAAAAAAAACGAGAAGCTGCCGGGGTGGTCCAAGTTTTGAATTTCAGACTTTATTGCTCGTCCTAAAAAACAGTTGTCTTAACCTTTCTTGTAGTATTTCATCATCAAATTATACATGTACGTTATCTGTGTGACTTACTTAATAAAATGGCATCATTTTTGGGACAATAAAAAAATTTTCATTTATCGACCAAAAAACGAAATGCTGCCGTGGTGGTTCAAATTTTGAATTTCAAACTTTGTCGCTCATCTTAAAAAACAGCTGTCTTAACCTTTCTTGTGGTCCTTCATCAACAAATTATACATGTACGTTATCTGTGTGACTTACTTAATAAAATAGCACCATTTTTGGGAAAATAAAAAAATTTTCACTTATCGACAAAAAAAACGAGATGCTGCCGGGGTGGTCCAAATTTTGAATTTCAGACTTTATTGCTCGTCCTAAAAAACAGCTGTCTTATCCTTTCTTGTAGTATTTCATCACCAAATTATACATGTACGTTATCTGTGTGACTTACTTAATAAAATAGCACCATTTTTGGGACAATAAAAAAATTTTGACTTATCGACAAAAAAAACGAGATGCTGCCGGGGTGGTTCAAATTTTGAATTTCAAACTTTGTCGCTCATCTTAAAAAACAGCTGTCTTAACCTTTCTTGTGGTCCTTCATCAACAAATTATACATGTACGTTATCTGTGTGACTTACTTAATAAAATAGCACCATTTTTGGGAAAATAAAAAAATTTTGACTTATCGACAAAAAAAACGAGATGCTGCCGGGGTGGTTCAAATTTTGAATTTCAAACTTTGTCGCTCATCTTAAAAAACAGCTGTCTTAACCTTTCTTGTGGTCCTTCATCATCAAATTATACATGTACGTTATCTGTGTGACTTACTTAATAAAATGGCATCATTTTTGGGACAATAAAAAAATTTTCGTTTATCGACCAAAAAACGAAATGCTGCCGTGGTGGTTCAAATTTTGAATTTCAAACTTTGTCGCTCATCTTAAAAACAGCTGTCTTAACCTTTCTTGTGGTCCTTCATCAACAAATTATACATGTACGTTATCTGTGTGACTTACTTAATAAAATAGCACCATTTTTGGGAAAATAAAAAAATTTTCACTTATCGACAAAAAAAACGAGATGCTGCCGGGGTGGTCCAAATTTTGAATTTCAGACTTTATTGCTCGTCCTAAAAAACAGCTGTCTTATCCTTTCTTGTAGTATTTCATCACCAAATTATACATGTACGTTATCTGTGTGACTTACTTAATAAAATAGCACCATTTTTGGGACAATAAAAAAATTTTCATTTATCGACAAAAAAAACGAGATGCTGCCGGGGTGGTTCAAATTTTGAATTTCAAACTTTGTCGCTCATCTTAAAAAACAGCTGTCTTTACCTTTCTTGTGGTCCTTCATCAACAAATTATACATGTACGTTATCTGTGTGACTTACTTAATAAAATAGCACCATTTTTGGGACAATAAAAAAATTTTCATTTATCGACAAAAAAAACGAGAAGCTGCCGGGGTGGTCCAAGTTTTGAATTTCAGACTTTATTGCTCGTCCTAAAAAACAGTTGTCTTAACCTTTCTTGTAGTATTTCATCATCAAATTATACATGTACGTTATCTGTGTGACTTACTTAATAAAATGGCATCATTTTTGGGACAATAAAAAAATTTTCATTTATCGACCAAAAAACGAAATGCTGCCGTGGTGGTTCAAATTTTGAATTTCAAACTTTGTCGCTCATCTTAAAAAACAGCTGTCTTAACCTTTCTTGTGGTCCTTCATCAACAAATTATACATGTACGTTATCTGTGTGACTTACTTAATAAAATAGCACCATTTTTGGGAAAATAAAAAAATTTTCACTTATCGACAAAAAAAACGAGATGCTGCCGGGGTGGTCCAAATTTTGAATTTCAGACTTTATTGCTCGTCCTAAAAAACAGCTGTCTTATCCTTTCTTGTAGTATTTCATCACCAAATTATACATGTACGTTATCTGTGTGACTTACTTAATAAAATGGCATCATTTTTGGGACAATAAAAAAATTTTCATTTATCGACCAAAAAACGAAATGCTGCCGTGGTGGTTCAAATTTTGAATTTCAAACTTTGTCGCTCATCTTAAAAAACAGCTGTCTTAACCTTTCTTGTGGTCCTTCATCAACAAATTATACATGTACGTTATCTGTGTGACTTACTTAATAAAATAGCACCATTTTTGGGAAAATAAAAAAATTTTCACTTATCGACAAAAAAAACGAGATGCTGCCGGGGTGGTCCAAATTTTGAATTTCAGCCTTTATTGCTCGTCCTAAAAAACAGCTGTCTTATCCTTTCTTGTAGTATTTCATCACCAAATTATACATGTACGTTATCTGTGTGACTTACTTAATAAAATAGCATCATTTTTGGGACAATAAAAAAATTTTCATTTATCGACCAAAAAACGAAATGCTGCCTTGGTGGTTCAAATTTTGAATTTCAAACTTTGTCGCTCATCTTAAAAAACAGCTGTCTTAACCTTTCTTGTGGTCCTTCATCAACAAATTATACATGTACGTTATCTGTGTGACTTACTTAATAAAATAGCACCATTTTTGGGAAAATAAAAAAATTTTCACTTATCGACAAAAAAAACGAGATGCTGCCGGGGTGGTCCAAATTTTGAATTTCAGATTTTATTGCTCGTCCTAAAAAACAGCTGTCTTATCCTTTCTTGTAGTATTTCATCACCAAATTATACATGTACGTTATCTGTGTGACTTACTTAATAAAATGGCATCATTTTTGGGACAATAAAAAAATTTTCATTTATCGACCAAAAAACGAAATGCTGCCGGGGTGGTTCAAATTTTGAATTTCAAACTTTGTCGCTCATCTTAAAAAACAGCTGTCTTAACCTTTCTTGTGGTCCTTCATCAACAAATTATACATGTACGTTATCTGTGTGACTTACTTAATAAAATAGCACCATTTTTGGGAAAATAAAAAAATTTTCACTTATCGACAAAAAAAACGAGATGCTGCCGGGGTGGTTCAAATTTTGAATTTCAAACTTTGTCGCTCATCTTAAAAAACAGCTGTCTTAACCTTTCTTGTGGTCCTTCATCATCAAATTATACATGTACGTTATCTGTGTGACTTACTTAATAAAATGGCATCATTTTTGGGACAATAAAAAAATTTTCATTTATCGACCAAAAAACGAAATGCTGCCGTGGTGGTTCAAATTTTGAATTTCAAACTTTGTCGCTCATCTTAAAAAACAGCTGTCTTAACCTTTCTTGTGGTCCTTCATCAACAAATTATACATGTACGTTATCTGTGTGACTTACTTAATAAAATAGCACCATTTTTGGGAAAATAAAAAAATTTTCACTTATCGACAAAAAAAACGAGATGCTGCCGGGGTGGTCCAAATTTTGAATTTCAGACTTTATTGCTCGTATTAAAAAACAGCTGTCTTATCCTTTCTTGTAGTATTTCATCACCAAATTATACATGTACGTTATCTGTGTGACTTACTTAATAAAATAGCACCATTTTTGGGACAATAAAAAAATTTTCATTTATCGACAAAAAAAACGAGATGCTGCCGGGGTGGTCCAAATTTTGAATTTCAAATTTTATCGCTCATCTTAAAAAGCAGCTGTCTTTACCTTTCTTGTGGTCCTTCATCAACAAATTATACATGTACGTTATCTGTGTGACTTACTTAATAAAATAACACCATTTTTGGGACAATAAAAAAATTTTCATTTATCGACAAAAAAAACGAGAAGCTGCCGGGGTGGTCCAAGTTTTGAATTTCAGACTTTATTGCTCGTCCTAAAAAACAGTTGTCTTAACCTTTCTTGTAGTATTTCATCATCAAATTATACATGTACGTTATCTGTGTGACTTACTTAATAAAATGGCATCATTTTTGGGACAATAAAAAAATTTTCATTTATCGACCAAAAAACGAAATGCTGCCGTGGTGGTTCAAATTTTGAATTTCAAACTTTGTCGCTCATCTTAAAAAACAGCTGTCTTAACCTTTCTTGTGGTCCTTCATCAACAAATTATACATGTACGTTATCTGTGTGACTTACTTAATAAAATAGCACCATTTTTGGGAAAATAAAAAAATTTTCACTTATCGACAAAAAAAACGAGATGCTGCCGGGGTGGTCCAAATTTTGAATTTCAGACTTTATTGCTCGTCCTAAAAAACAGCTGTCTTATCCTTTCTTGTAGTATTTCATCACCAAATTATACATGTACGTTATCTGTGTGACTTACTTAATAAAATAGCACCATTTTTGGGACAATAAAAAAATTTTGACTTATCGACAAAAAAAACGAGATGCTGCCGGGGTGGTTCAAATTTTGAATTTCAAACTTTGTCGCTCATCTTAAAAAACAGCTGTCTTAACCTTTCTTGTGGTCCTTCATCAACAAATTATACATGTACGTTATCTGTGTGACTTACTTAATAAAATAGCACCATTTTTGGGAAAATAAAAAAATTTTGACTTATCGACAAAAAAAACGAGATGCTGCCGGGGTGGTTCAAATTTTGAATTTCAAACTTTGTCGCTCATCTTAAAAAACAGCTGTCTTAACCTTTCTTGTGGTCCTTCATCATCAAATTATACATGTACGTTATCTGTGTGACTTACTTAATAAAATGGCATCATTTTTGGGACAATAAAAAAATTTTCGTTTATCGACCAAAAAACGAAATGCTGCCGTGGTGGTTCAAATTTTGAATTTCAAACTTTGTCGCTCATCTTAAAAACAGCTGTCTTAACCTTTCTTGTGGTCCTTCATCAACAAATTATACATGTACGTTATCTGTGTGACTTACTTAATAAAATAGCACCATTTTTGGGAAAATAAAAAAATTTTCACTTATCGACAAAAAAAACGAGATGCTGCCGGGGTGGTCCAAATTTTGAATTTCAGACTTTATTGCTCGTCCTAAAAAACAGCTGTCTTATCCTTTCTTGTAGTATTTCATCACCAAATTATACATGTACGTTATCTGTGTGACTTACTTAATAAAATAGCACCATTTTTGGGACAATAAAAAAATTTTCATTTATCGACAAAAAAAACGAGATGCTGCCGGGGTGGTTCAAATTTTGAATTTCAAACTTTGTCGCTCATCTTAAAAAACAGCTGTCTTTACCTTTCTTGTGGTCCTTCATCAACAAATTATACATGTACGTTATCTGTGTGACTTACTTAATAAAATAGCACCATTTTTGGGACAATAAAAAAATTTTCATTTATCGACAAAAAAAACGAGAAGCTGCCGGGGTGGTCCAAGTTTTGAATTTCAGACTTTATTGCTCGTCCTAAAAAACAGTTGTCTTAACCTTTCTTGTAGTATTTCATCATCAAATTATACATGTACGTTATCTGTGTGACTTACTTAATAAAATGGCATCATTTTTGGGACAATAAAAAAATTTTCATTTATCGACCAAAAAACGAAATGCTGCCGTGGTGGTTCAAATTTTGAATTTCAAACTTTGTCGCTCATCTTAAAAAACAGCTGTCTTAACCTTTCTTGTGGTCCTTCATCAACAAATTATACATGTACGTTATCTGTGTGACTTACTTAATAAAATAGCACCATTTTTGGGAAAATAAAAAAATTTTCACTTATCGACAAAAAAAAACGAGATGCTGCCGGGGTGGTCCAAATTTTGAATTTCAGACTTTATTGCTCGTCCTAAAAAACAGCTGTCTTATCCTTTCTTGTAGTATTTCATCACCAAATTATACATGTACGTTATCTGTGTGACTTACTTAATAAAATGGCATCATTTTTGGGACAATAAAAAAATTTTCATTTATCGACCAAAAAACGAAATGCTGCCGTGGTGGTTCAAATTTTGAATTTCAAACTTTGTCGCTCATCTTAAAAAACAGCTGTCTTAACCTTTCTTGTGGTCCTTCATCAACAAATTATACATGTACGTTATCTGTGTGACTTACTTAATAAAATAGCACCATTTTTGGGAAAATAAAAAAATTTTCACTTATCGACAAAAAAAACGAGATGCTGCCGGGGTGGTCCAAATTTTGAATTTCAGCCTTTATTGCTCGTCCTAAAAAACAGCTGTCTTATCCTTTCTTGTAGTATTTCATCACCAAATTATACATGTACGTTATCTGTGTGACTTACTTAATAAAATAGCATCATTTTTGGGACAATAAAAAAATTTTCATTTATCGACCAAAAAACGAAATGCTGCCTTGGTGGTTCAAATTTTGAATTTCAAACTTTGTCGCTCATCTTAAAAAACAGCTGTCTTAACCTTTCTTGTGGTCCTTCATCAACAAATTATACATGTACGTTATCTGTGTGACTTACTTAATAAAATAGCACCATTTTTGGGACAATAAAAAAATTTTGACTTATCGACAAAAAAAACGAGATGCTGCCGGGGTGGTCCAAATTTTGAATTTCAGACTTTATTGCTCGTCCTAAAAAACAGCTGTCTTATCCTTTCTTGTAGTATTTCATCAACAAATTATACATGTACGTTATCTGTGTGACTTACTTCATAAAATAGCACCATTTTTGGGACAATAAAAAAATTTTCATTTATCGACCAAAGAAAACGAGAAGCTGCCGGGGTGGTCCAAATTTTGAATTTCAGACTTTATTGCTCGTCCTAAAAAACAGCTCTCTCTGCCTTTCTTGTGGCCTTTCATCAACAAATTATACATGTACGTTATCTGTGTGACTTACTTAATAAAATAGCACCATTTTTGGGACAATAAAAAAATTTTGACTTATCGACAAAAAAAACGAGATGCTGCCGGGGTGGTCCAAATTTTGAATTTCAGACTTTATTGCTCGTCCTAAAAAACAGCTGTCTTATCCTTTCTTGTAGTATTTCATCAACAAATTATACATGTACGTTATCTGTGTGACTTACTTAATAAAATAGCACCATTTTTGGGAAAATAAAAAAATTTTCACTTATCGACAAAAAAAACGAGATGCTGCCGGGGTGGTCCAAATTTTGAATTTCAGACTTTATTGCTCGTCCTAAAAAACAGCTGTCTTATCCTTTCTTGTAGTATTTCATCACCAAATTATACATGTACGTTATCTGTGTGACTTACTTAATAAAATGGCATCATTTTTGGGACAATAAAAAAATTTTCATTTATCGACCAAAAAACGAAATGCTGCCGTGGTGGTTCAAATTTTGAATTTCAAACTTTGTCGCTCATCTTAAAAAACAGCTGTCTTAACCTTTCTTGTGGTCCTTCATCAACAAATTATACATGTACGTTATCTGTGTGACTTACTTAATAAAATAGCACCATTTTTGGGAAAATAAAAAAATTTTCACTTATCGACAAAAAAAACGAGATGCTGCCGGGGTGGTCCAAATTTTGAATTTCAAACTTTGTCGCTCATCTTAAAAAACAGCTGTCTTATCCTTTCTTGTAGTATTTCATCACCAAATTATACATGTACGTTATCTGTGTGACTTACTTAATAAAATGGCATCATTTTTGGGACAATAAAAAAATTTTCATTTATCGACCAAAAAACGAAATGCTGCCTTGGTGGTTCAAATTTTGAATTTCAAACTTTGTCGCTCATCTTAAAAAACAGCTGTCTTAACCTTTCTTGTGGTCCTTCATCAACAAATTATACATGTACGTTATCTGTGTGACTTACTTAATAAAATAGCATCATTTTTGGGACAATAAAAAAATTTTCATTTATCGACCAAAAAAAGAAATGCTTCCGTGGTGGTTCAAATTTTGAATTTCAAACTTTGTCGCTCATCTTAAAAAACAGCTGTCTTTACCTTTCTTGTGGTCCTTCATCAACAAATTATACATGTATGTTATCTGTGTGACTTACTTAATAAAAAAGCATCATTTTTGGAACAATAAAAAAATTTTCATTTATCGACCAAAGAAAACGAGAAGCTGCCGGGGTGGTCCAAATTTTGAATTTCAGACTTTATTGCTCGTCCTAAAAAACAGCTCTCTCTGCCTTTCTTGTGGCCTTTCATCAACAAATTATACATGTACGTTATCTGTGTGACTTACTTAATAAAATAGCATCATTTTTGGGACAATAAAAAAATTTTCACTTATCGACAAAAAAAACGAGATGCTGCCGGGGTGGTCCAAATTTTGAATTTCAGACTTTATTGCTCGTCCTAAAAAACAGCTGTCTTATCCTTTCTTGTAGTATTTCATCACCAAATTATACATGTACGTTATCTGTGTGACTTACTTAATAAAATGGCATCATTTTTGGGACAATAAAAAAATTTTCATTTATCGACCAAAAAACGAAATGCTGCCGTGGTGGTTCAAATTTTGAATTTCAAACTTTGTCGCTCATCTTAAAAAACAGCTGTCTTAACCTTTCTTGTGGTCCTTCATCAACAAATTATACATGTACGTTATCTGTGTGACTTACTTAATAAAATAGCACCATTTTTGGGACAATAAAAAAATTTTCACTTATCGACAAAAAAAACGAGATGCCGGGGGTGGTCCAAATTTTGAATTTCAGACTTTATTGCTCGTCCTAAAAAACAGCTGTCTTATCCTTTCTTGTAGTATTTCATCACCAAATTATACATGTACGTTATCTGTGTGACTTACTTAATAAAATGGCATCATTTTTGGGACAATAAAAAAATTTTCATTTATCGACCAAAAAACGAAATGCTGCCGTGGTGGTTCAAATTTTGAATTTCAAACTTTGTCGCTCATCTTAAAAAACAGGTGTCTTAACCTTTCTTGTGGTCCTTCATCAACAAATTATACATGTACGTTATCTGTGTGACTTACTTAATAAAATAGCACCATTTTTGGGAAAATAAAAAAATTTTCACTTATCGACAAAAAAAACGAGATGCTGCCGGGGTGGTCCAAATTTTGAATTTCAGACTTTATTGCTCGTCCTAAAAAACAGCTGTCTTATCCTTTCTTGTAGTATTTCATCACCAAATTATACATGTACGTTATCTGTGTGACTTACTTAATAAAATAGCATCATTTTTGGGACAATAAAAAAATTTTCATTTATCGACCAAAAAACGAAATGCTGCCTTGGTGGTTCAAATTTTGAATTTCAAACTTTGTCGCTCATCTTAAAAAACAGCTGTCTTAACCTTTCTTGTGGTCCTTCATCAACAAATTATACATGTACGTTATCTGTGTGACTTACTTAATAAAATGGCATCATTTTTGGGACAATAAAAAAATTTTCATTTATCGACCAAAAAAAGAAATGCTTCCGTGGTGGTTCAAATTTTGAATTTCAAACTTTGTCGCTCATCTTAAAAAACAGCTGTCTTTACCTTTCTTGTGGTCCTTCATCAACAAATTATACATGTATGTTATCTGTGTGACTAACTTAATAAAAAAGCATCATTTTTGGAACAATAAAAAAATTTTCATTTATCGACCAAAGCAAACGAGAAGCTGCCGGGGTGGTCCAAATTTTGAATTTCAGACTTTATTGCTCGTCCTAAAAAACAGCTCTCTCTGCCTTTCTTGTGGCCTTTCATCAACAAATTATACATGTATGTTATCAGTGTGACTTACTTAATAAAATGGCATCATTTTTGGGACAATAAAAAAATTTTCATTTATCGACCAAAAAACGAAATGCTGCCGTGGTGGCACAAATTTTGAATTTCAAACTTTGTCGCTCATCTTAAAAAACAGCTGTCTTAACCTTTCTTGTGGTCCTTCATCAACAAATTATACATGTATGTTATCTGTGTGACTTACTTAATAAAATAGCATCATTTTTGGGACAGTAAAAAAATTTTCATTTATCGACCAAAGAAAACGAGATGGTGCCGGGGTGGTCCAAATTTTGAATTTCAGACTTTATTGCTCGTCCTAAAAAACAGCTGTCTTATCCTTTCTTGTAGTATTTCATCACCAAATTATACATGTACGTTATCTGTGTGACTTACTTAATAAAATGGCATCATTTTTGGGACAATAAAAAAATTTTCATTTATCGACCAAAAAACGAAATGCTGCCGTGGTGGTTCAAATTTTGAATTTCAAACTTTGTCGCTCATCTTAAAAAACAGCTGTCTTAACCTTTCTTGTGGTCCTTCATCAACAAATTATACATGTACGTTATCTGTGTGACTTACTTAATAAAATGGCATCATTTTTGGGACAATAAAAAAATTTTCATTTATCGACCAAAAAAAGAAATGCTGCCGTGGTGGTTCAAATTTTGAATTTCAAACTTTGTCGCTCATCTTAAAAAACAGCTGTCTTAACCTTTCTTGTGGTCCTTCATCAACAAATTATACATGTACGTTATCTGTGTGACTTACTTAATAAAATAGCACCATTTTTGGGACAATAAAAAAATTTTCATTTATCGACCAAAAAAAGAAATGCTGCCGTGGTGGTTCAAATTTTGAATTTCAAACTTTGTCGCTCATCTTAAAAAACAGCTGTCTTTACCTTTCTTGTGGTCCTTCATCAACAAGTTATACATGTATGTTATCTGTGTGACTTACTTAATAAAATAGCACCATTTTTGGGACAATAAAAAAATTTTCATTTATCGACCAAAGAAAACGAGATGCTGCCGGGGTGGTCCAAATTTTGAATTTCAAACTTTATTGCTCGTCCTAAAAAACAGCTGTCTTATCCTTTCTTGTAGTATTTCATCACCAAATTATACATGTACGTTATCTGTGTGACTTACTTAATAAAATGACATCATTTTTGGGACAATAAAAAAATTTTCATTTATCGACCAAAAAACGAAATGCTGCCGTGGTGGTTCAAATTTTGAATTTCAAACTTTGTCGCTCATCTTAAAAAACAGCTGTCTTAACCTTTCTTGTGGTCCTTCATCAACAAATTATACATGTACGTTATCTGTGTGACTTACTTAATAAAATGGCATCATTTTTGGGACAATAAAAAAATTTTCATTTATCGACCAAAAAAAGAAATGCTGCCGTGGTGGTTCAAATTTTGAATGTCAAACTTTGTCGCTCATCTTAAAAAACAGCTGTCTTTACCTTTCTTGTGGTCCTTCATCAACAAATTATACATGTATGTTATCTGTGTGACTTACTTAATAAAATAGCATCATTTTTGGGACAATAAAAAAATTTTCATTTATCGACCAAAGAAAACGAGATGCTGCCGGGGTGGTCCAAATTTTGAATTTCAGACTTTATTGCTCGTCCTAAAAAACAGCTCTCTCTACCTTTCTTGTGGCCTTTCATCAACAAATTATACATGTACGTTAGCTGTGTGACTTACTTAATAAAATAGCATCATTTTTGGGACAATAAAAAAATTTTCATTTATCGACCAAAAAACGAAATGCTGCCGTGGTGGTTCAAATTTTGAATTTCAAACTTTGTCGCTCATCTCAAAAAACACCTGTCTTAACCTTTCTTGTAGTATTTCATCAACAAATTATACATGTACATGTTCTGTGTGACTTAGTTAATAAAATAGCATTGTTTCTCTGACAATAAAAAAATTTTCATTTATCGATCAAAAAAACGAGATGCTGCCGGGGTGGTCCAAATTTTGAATTTCAGACTTTATTGCTCGTCCTAAAAAACACCTCTCTTTACCTTTCTTGTGGTCTTTCAACACAAATTATACATGTATGTTATCTGTGTGACTTACTTAATAAAATAACATCATTTTTGGGACAATAAAAAAATTTTCATTTATCGACAAAAAAAACGAGATGCTGCCGGGGTGGTCCAAATTTTGAATTTCAAACTTTGTCGCTCATCTTAAAAAACAGCTGTCTTAACCTTTCTTGTGGTCCTTCATCAACAAATTATACATGTACGTTATCTGTGTGACTTACTTAATAAAATAGCACCATTTTTGGGACAATAAAAAAATTTTCACTTATCGACAAAAAAAACGAGATGCTGCCGGGGTGGTCCAAATTTTGAATTTCAGACTTTATTGCTCGTCCTAAAAAACAGCTGTCTTATCCTTTCTTGTAGTATTTCATCACCAAATTATACATGTACGTTATCTGTGTGACTTACTTAATAAAATGGCATCATTTTTGGGACAATAAAAAAATTTTCATTTATCGACCAAAAAACGAAATGCTGCCGTGGTGGTTCAAATTTTGAATTTCAAACTTTGTCGCTCATCTTAAAAGACAGCTGTCTTAACCTTTCTTGTGGTCCTTCATCAACAAATTATACATGTACGTTATCTGTGTGACTTACTTAATAAAATAGCACCATTTTTGGGACAATAAAAACATTTTCACTTATCGACAAAAAAAACGAGATGCTGCCGGGGTGGTCCAAATTTTGAATTTCAGACTTTATTGCTCGTCCTAAAAAACAGCTGTCTTATCCTTTCTTGTAGTATTTCATCACCAAATTATACATGTACGTTATCTGTGTGACTTACTTAATAAAATGGCATCATTTTTGGGACAATAAAAAAATTTTCATTTATCGACCAAAAAACGAAATGCTGCCGTGGTGGTTCAAATTTTGAATTTCAAACTTTGTCGCTCATCTTAAAAAACAGCTGTCTTAACCTTTCTTGTGGTCCTTCATCAACAAATTATACATGTACGTTATCTGTGTGACTTACTTAATAAAATGGCATCATTTTTGGGACAATAAAAAAATTTTCATTTATCGACCAAAAAACGAAATGCTGCCGTGGTGGTTCAAATTTTGAATTTCAAACTTTGTCGCTCATCTTAAAAAACAGCTGTCTTAACCTTTCTTGTGGTCCTTCATCAACAAATTATACATGTACGTTATCTGTGTGACTTACTTAATAAAATGGCATCATTTTTGGGACAATAAAAAAATTTTCATTTATCGACCAAAAAAAGAAATGCTGCCGTGGTGGTTCAAATTTTGAATTTCAAACTTTGTCGCTCATCTTAAAAAACAGCTGTCTTTACCTTTCTTGTGGTCCTTCATCAACAAATTATACATGTATGTTATCTGTGTGACTTACTTAATAAAATAGCATCATTTTTGGGACAATAAAAAAATTTTCATTTATCGACCAAAGAAAACGAGATGCTGCCGTGGTGGTTCAAATTTTGAATTTCAAACTTTGTCGCTCATCTTAAAGGACAGCTGTCTTAACCTTTTTTGTAGTATTTCATCAACAAATTATACATGTACGTTATCTGTGTGACTTACTTAATAAAATAGCACCATTTATGGGACATTAAAAAAATTTTCATTTATCGACCAAAAAACGAAATGCTGCCGTGGTGGTTCAAATTTTGAATTTCAAACTTTGTCGCTCATCTTAAAAAACAGCTGTCTTTACCTTTCTTGTGGTCCTTCATCAACAAATTATACATGTACGTTATCTGTGTGACTTACTTAATAAAATAGCATCGTTTTTGCGACAATAAAAAAATTTTCATTTATCAACAAAAATAACGAGATGCTGCCAGGGTGGTCCAAATTTTGAATTTCAGACTTTATCGCTCATCTTAAAAAAAAATTTCTTTACCTTGCTTGTAGTCATTCATTAAAAAATTATACATGTACGTTATCTGTGTGACTTATTTAATAAAATAGCACCATTTTTGGGACTATAAAACAATTTTCATTTATCGACAAAAAAACGAGATGCTGCCGGGGTGGTCCAAATTTTGAATTTCAGACTTTATTGCTCGTCCTAAAAAACAGCTCTCTTCATCAACAAATTATACATGTACATTATCTGCGTGACTTACTTAATAAAATAGCATCGTTTTTGGGACAATAAAAAAATTTTCATTTATCGACCAAAAAAAGAAATGCTGCCGTGGTGGTTCAAATTTTGAATGTCAAACTTTGTCGCTCATCTTAAAAAACAGCTGTCTTTACCTTTCTTGTGGTCCTTCATCAACAAATTATACATGTATGTTATCTGTGTGACTTACTTAATAAAATAGCATCATTTTTGGGACAATAAAAAAATTTTCATTTATCGACCAAAGAAAACGAGATGCTGCCGGGGTGGTCCAAATTTTGAATTTCAGACTTTATTGCTCGTCCTAAAAAACAGCTCTCTCCACCTTTCTTGTGGCCTTTCATCAACAAATTATACATGTACGTTAGCTGTGTGACTTACTTAATAAAATAGCATCATTTTTGGGACAATAAAAAAATTTTCATTTATCGACCAAAAAACGAAATGCTGCCGTGGTGGTTCAAATTTTGAATTTCAAACTTTGTCGCTCATCTCAAAAAACACCTGTCTTAACCTTTCTTGTAGTATTTCATCAACAAATTATACATGTACATGTTCTGTGTGACTTAGTTAATAAAATAGCATTGTTTCTCTGACAATAAAAAAATTTTCATTTATCGATCAAAAAAACGAGATGCTGCCGGGGTGGTCCAAATTTTGAATTTCAGACTTTATTGCTCGTCCTAAAAAACACCTCTCTTTACCTTTCTTGTGGTCTTTCAACACAAATTATACATGTATGTTATCTGTGTGACTTACTTAATAAAATAACATCATTTTTGGGACAATAAAAAAATTTTCATTTATCGACAAAAAAAACGAGATGCTGCCGGGGTGGTCCAAATTTTGAATTTCAAACTTTGTCGCTCATCTTAAAAAACAGCTGTCTTAACCTTTCTTGTGGTCCTTCATCAACAAATTATACATGTACGTTATCTGTGTGACTTACTTAATAAAATAGCACCATTTTTGGGACAATAAAAAAATTTTCACTTATCGACAAAAAAAACGAGATGCTGCCGTGGTGGTTCAAATTTTGAATTTCAAACTTTGTCGCTCATCTTAAAAGACAGCTGTCTTAACCTTTCTTGTGGTCCTTCATCAACAAATTATACATGTACGTTATCTGTGTGACTTACTTAATAAAATAGCACCATTTTTGGGACAATAAAAACATTTTCACTTATCGACAAAAAAAACGAGATGCTGCCGGGGTGGTCCAAATTTTGAATTTCAGACTTTATTGCTCGTCCTAAAAAACAGCTGTCTTATCCTTTCTTGTAGTATTTCATCACCAAATTATACATGTACGTTATCTGTGTGACTTACTTAATAAAATTGCATCATTTTTGGGACAATAAAAAAATTTTCATTTATCGACCAAAAAACGAAATGCTGCCGTGGTGGTTCAAATTTTGAATTTCAAACTTTGTCGCTCATCTTAAAAAACAGCTGTCTTAACCTTTCTTGTGGTCCTTCATCAACAAATTATACATGTACGTTATCTGTGTGACTTACTTAATAAAATGGCATCATTTTTGGGACAATAAAAAAATTTTCATTTATCGACCAAAAAAAGAAATGCTGCCGTGGTGGTTCAAATTTTGAATTTCAAACTTTGTCGCTCATCTTAAAAAACAGCTGTCTTTACCTTTCTTGTGGTCCTTCATCAACAAATTATACATGTATGTTATCTGTGTGACTTACTTAATAAAATAGCATCATTTTTGGGACAATAAAAAAATTTTCATTTATCGACCAAAGAAAACGAGATGTTCCCGGGGTGGTCCAAATTTTGAATTTCAGACTTTATTGCTCGTCCTAAAAAACAGCTCTCTCTGCCTTTCTTGTGGCCTTTCATCAACAAATCATACATGTACGTTATCTGTGTGACTTACTTAATAAAATAGCATCATTTTTGGGACAATAAAAAAATTTTCATTTATCGACCAAAAAACGAAATGCTGCCGTGGTGGTTCAAATTTTGAATTTCGAACTTTGTCGCTCATCTCAAAAAACACCTGTCTAAGCCTTTCTTGTAGTATTTCATCAACAAATTATACATGTACATGTTCTGTGTGACTTAGATAATAAAATAGCATTGTTTCTCTGACAATAAAAAAATTTTCATTTATCGATCAAAAAAACGAGATGCTGCCGGGGTGGTCCAAATTTTGAATTTCAGACTTTATTGCTCGTCCTAAAAAACACCTCTCTTTACCTTTCTTGTGGTCTTTCAACACAAATTATACATGTATGTTATCTGTGTGACTTACTTAATAAAATAACATCATTTTTGGGGCAATAAAAAAATTTTCATTTATCGACCAAAAAACGAAATGCTGCCGTGGTGGTTCAAATTTTGAATTTCAAACTTTGTCGCTCATCTTAAAAAACAGCTGTCTTAACCTTTCTTGTGGTCCTTCATCAACAAATTATACATGTACGTTATCTGTGTGACTTACTTAATAAAATGGCATCATTTTTGGGACAATAAAAAAATTTTCATTTATCGACCAAAAAAAGAAATGCTGCCGTGGTGGTTCAAATTTTGAATTTCAAACTTTGTCGCTCATCTTAAAAAACAGCTGTCTTAACCTTTCTTGTGGTCCTTCATCAACAAATTATACATGTACATTATCTGTGTGACTTACTTAATAAAATGGCATCATTTTTGGGACAATAAAAAAATTTTCATTTATCGACCAAAAAACGAAATGCTGCCGTGGTGGTTCAAATTTTGAATTTCAAACTTTGTCGCTCATCTTAAAAGACAGCTGTCTTAACCTTTTTTGTAGTATTTCATCAACAAATTATACATGTGCGTTATCTGTGTGACTTACTTAATAAAATAGCACCATTTATGGGACATTAAAAAAATTTTCATTTATCGACCAAAAAACGAAATGCTGCCGTGGTGGTTCAAATTTTGAATTTCAAACTTTGTCGCTCATCTTAAAAAACAGCTGTCTTTACCTTTCTTGTGGTCCTTCATCAACAAATTATACATGTACGTTATCTGTGTGACTTACTTAATAAAATGGCATCATTTTTGGGACAATAAAAAAATTTTCATTTATCGACCAAAAAACGAAATGCTGCCGTGGTGGTTCAAATTTTGAATTTCAAACTTTGTCGCTCATCTTAAAAGACAGCTGTCTTAACCTTTTTTGTAGTATTTCATCAACAAATTATACATGTGCGTTATCTGTGTGACTTACTTAATAAAATAGCACCATTTATGGGACATTAAAAAAATTTTCATTTATCGACCAAAAAACGAAATGCTGCCGTGGTGGTTCAAATTTTGAATTTCAAACTTTGTCGCTCATCTTAAAAGACAGCTGTCTTAACCTTTTTTGTAGTATTTCATCAACAAATTATACATGTGCGTTATCTGTGTGACTTACTTAATAAAATAGCACCATTTATGGGACATTAAAAAAATTTTCATTTATCGACCAAAAAACGAAATGCTGCCGTGGTGGTTCAAATTTTGAATTTCAAACTTTGTCGCTCATCTTAAAAGACAGCTGTCTTAACCTTTTTTGTAGTATTTCATCAACAAATTATACATGTGCGTTATCTGTGTGACTTACTTAATAAAATAGCATCGTTTTTGCGACAATAAAAAAATTTTCATTTATCAACAAAAATAACGAGATGCTGCCAGGGTGGTCCAAATTTTGAATTTCAGACTTTATCGCTCATCTTAAAAAAAAATTTCTTTACCTTGCTTGTAGTCATTCATTAAAAAATTATACATGTACGTTATCTGTGTGACTTATTTAATAAAATAGCACCATTTTTGGGACTATAAAACAATTTTCATTTATCGACAAAAAAACGAGATGCTGCCGGGGTGGTCCAAATTTTGAATTTCAGACTTTATTGCTCGTCCTAAAAAACAGCTCTCTTCATCAACAAATTATACATGTACATTATCTGCGTGACTTACTTAATAAAATAGCATCGTTTTTGCGACAATAAAAAAATTTTCATTTATCGACAAAAAAAACGAGATGCTGCCGGGGTGGTCCAAATTTTGAATTTCAGACTTTATTGCTCGTCCTAAAAAACAGCTATCTTTACCTTTCTCGTGGCCTTTCATTAACAAATTATACATGTACGTTATCTGTGTGACTTACTTAATAAAATAGCATCGTTTTTGCGACAATAAAAAAATTTTCATTTATCGACAAAAAAAAACGAGATGCTGCCGGGGTGGTATAAATTTTGAATTTCAGACTTTATTGCTCGTCCTAAGAAACAGCTCTCTTTACCTTTCTCGTGGCCTTTCATTAACAAATTATACATGTACGTTATCTGTGTGACTTACTTAATAAAATAGCATCGTTTTTGTGACAATAAAAAAATTTTCATTTATCGACAATAAATACGAGATGCTACCGGGGTGGTCCAAATTTTGAATTTCAGACTTTGTCGCTCATCTTATAAAACAGCTGTCTTAACCTTTCTTGTAGTATATCATCAACGTTATCTGTGTGACTTACTTAATAAAATAGCATCATTTTTGGGAGAATAAAAAAAATTTCATTTATCGACCAAAAAACGAAATGCTGCCGGGGTGGTTCAAATTTTGAATTTCAAACTTTGTCGCTCATCTTATAAAACAGCTGTCTTTACCTTTCTTGTAGTACTTCATCAACGTTATCTGTGTGACTTACTTAATAAAATAGCATCATTTTTGGGACAATAAAAAAAATTTCATTTATCGACCAAAAAACGAAATGCTGCCGTGGTGGTTCAAATTTTGAATTTCAAACTTTGTCGCTCATCTTAAAAAACAGCTGTGTTTACCTTTCTTGTGGTCCTTCATCAACAAATTATACATGTACGTTATCTGTGTGACTTACTTAATAAAATAGCATCATTTTTGGGACAATAAAAAAATTTCATTTATCGACCAAAAAACGAAATGCTGCCGGGGTGGTTCAAATTTTGAATTTCAAACTTTGTCGCTCATCTTATAAAACAGCTGTCTTAACCTTTCTTGTAGTACTTCATCAACGTTATCTGTGTGACTTACTTAATAAAATAGCATCATTTTTGGGAGAATAAAAAAAATTTCATTTATCGACCAAAAAACGAAATGCTGCCGTGGTGGTTCAAATTTTGAATTTCAAACTTTGTCGCTCATCTTAAAAAACAGCTGTGTTTACCTTTCTTGTGGTCCTTCATCAACAAATTATACATGTACGTTATCTGTGTGACTTACTTAATAAAATAGCATCATTTTTGGGACAATAAAAAAATTTTCATTTATCGACCAAAAAACGAAATGCTGCCGTGGTGGTTCAAATTTTGAATTTCAAACTTTGTCGCTCATCTTAAAAAACAGCTGTCTTTACCTTTCTTGTGGTCCTTCATCAACAAATTATACATGTACGTTATCTGTGTGACTTACTTAATAAAATAGCATCATTTTTGGGACAATAAAAAAATTTCATTTATCGACCAAAAAACGAAATGCTGCCGGTGTGGTTCAAATTTTGAATTTCAAACTTTGTCGCTCATCTTATAAAACAGCTGTCTTAACCTTTCTTGTAGTATTTCATCAACGTTATCTGTGTGACTTACTTAATAAAATAGCATCATTTTTGGGAGAATAAAAAAAATTTCATTTATCGACCAAAAAACGAAATGCTGCCGGGGTGGTTCAAATTTTGAATTTCAAACTTTGTCGCTCATCTTATAAAACAGCTGTCTTAACCTTTCTTGTAGTACTTCATCAACGTTATCTGTGTGACTTACTTAATAAAATAGCATCATTTTTGGGAGAATAAAAAAAATTTCATTTATCGACCAAAAAACGAAATGCTGCCGGGGTGGTCCAAATTTTGAATTTCAGACTTTATTGCTCGTCCTAAAAAACAGCTATCTTTACCTTTCTCGTGGCCTTTCATTAACAAATTATACATGTACGTTATCTGTGTGACTTACTTAATAAAATAGCATCGTTTTTGCGACAATAAAAAAATTTTCATTTATCGACAAAAAAAAACGAGATGCTGCCGGGGTGGTATAAATTTTGAATTTCAGACTTTATTGCTCGTCCTAAGAAACAGCTCTCTTTACCTTTCTCGTGGCCTTTCATTAACAAATTATACATGTACGTTATCTGTGTGACTTACTTAATAAAATAGCATCGTTTTTGTGACAATAAAAAATTTTTCATTTATCGACAATAAATACGAGATGCTACCGGGGTGGTCCAAATTTTGAATTTCAGACTTTGTCGCTCATCTTATAAAACAGCTGTCTTAACCTTTCTTGTAGTATTTCATCAACGTTATCTGTGTGACTTACTTAATAAAATAGCATCATTTTTGGGAGAATAAAAAAAATTTCATTTATCGACCAAAAAACGAAATGCTGCCGGGGTGGTTCAAATTTTGAATTTCAAACTTTGTCGCTCATCTTATAAAACAGCTGTCTTAACCTTTCTTGTAGTACTTCATCAACGTTATCTGTGTGACTTACTTAATAAAATAGCATCATTTTTGGGACAATAAAAAAAATTTCATTTATCGACCAAAAAACGAAATGCTGCCGTGGTGGTTCAAATTTTGAATTTCAAACTTTGTCGCTCATCTTAAAAAACAGCTGTGTTTACCTTTCTTGTGGTCCTTCATCAACAAATTATACATGTACGTTATCTGTGTGACTTACTTAATAAAATAGCATCATTTTTGGGACAATAAAAAAATTTCATTTATCGACCAAAAAACGAAATGCTGCCGGGGTGGTTCAAATTTTGAATTTCAAACTTTGTCGCTCATCTTATAAAACAGCTGTCTTAACCTTTCTTGTAGTACTTCATCAACGTTATCTGTGTGACTTACTTAATAAAATAGCATCATTTTTGGGACAATAAAAAAAATTTCATTTATCGACCAAAAAACGAAATGCTGCCGTGGTGGTTCAAATTTTGAATTTCAAACTTTGTCGCTCATCTTAAAAAACAGCTGTGTTTACCTTTCTTGTGGTCCTTCATCAACAAATTATACATGTACGTTATCTGTGTGACTTACTTAATAAAATAGCATCATTTTTGGGACAATAAAAAAAATTTCATTTATCGACCAAAAAACGAAATGCTGCCGTGGTGGTTCAAATTTTGAATTTCAAACTTTGTCGCTCATCTTAAAAAACAGCTGTGTTTACCTTTCTTGTGGTCCTTCATCAACAAATTATACATGTACGTTATCTGTGTGACTTACTTAATAAAATAGCATCATTTTTGGGAGAATAAAAAAAATTTCATTTATCGACCAAAAAACGAAATGCTGCCGGGGTGGTTCAAATTTTGAATTTCAAACTTTGTCGCTCATCTTATAAAACAGCTGTCTTAACCTTTCTTGTAGTACTTCATCAACGTTATCTGTGTGACTTACTTAATAAAATAGCATCATTTTTGGGACAATAAAAAAAATTTCATTTATCGACCAAAAAACGAAATGCTGCCGTGGTGGTTCAAATTTTGAATTTCAAACTTTGTCGCTCATCTTAAAAAACAGCTGTGTTTACCTTTCTTGTGGTCCTTCATCAACAAATTATACATGTACGTTATCTGTGTGACTTACTTAATAAAATAGCATCATTTTTGGGACAATAAAAAAATTTTCATTTATCGACCAAAAAACGAAATGCTGCCGTGGTGGTTCAAATTTTGAATTTCAAACTTTGTCGCTCATCTTAAAAAACAGCTGTCTTTACCTTTCTTGTGGTCCTTCATCAACAAATTATACATGTACGTTATCTGTGTGACTTACTTAATAAAATAGCATCATTTTTGGGACAATAAAAAAATTTCATTTATCGACCAAAAAACGAAATGCTGCCGGTGTGGTTCAAATTTTGAATTTCAAACTTTGTCGCTCATCTTATAAAACAGCTGTCTTAACCTTTCTTGTAGTATTTCATCAACGTTATCTGTGTGACTTACTTAATAAAATAGCATCATTTTTGGGAGAATAAAAAAAATTTCATTTATCCACCAAAAAACGAAATGCTGCCGGGGTGGTTCAAATTTTGAATTTCAAACTTTGTCGCTCATCTTATAAAACAGCTGTCTTAACCTTTCTTGTAGTACTTCATCAACGTTATCTGTGTGACTTACTTAATAAAATAGCATCATTTTTGGGAGAATAAAAAAAATTTCATTTATCGACCAAAAAACGAAATGCTGCCGGGGTGGTCCAAATTTTGAATTTCAGACTTTATTGCTCGTCCTAAAAAACAGCTATCTTTACCTTTCTGGTGGCCTTTCATAAACAAATTATACATGTACGTTATCTGTGTGACTTACTTAATAAAATAGCATCGTTTTTGCGACAATAAAAAAATTTTCATTTATCGACAAAAAAAAACGAGATGCTGCCGGGGTGGTATAAATTTTGAATTTCAGACTTTATTGCTCGTCCTAAGAAACAGCTCTCTTTACCTTTCTCGTGGCCTTTCATTAACAAATTATACATGTACGTTATCTGTGTGACTTACTTAATAAAATAGCATCGTTTTTGTGACAATAAAAAATTTTTCATTTATCGACAATAAATACGAGATGCTACCGGGGTGGTCCAAATTTTGAATTTCAGACTTTGTCGCTCATCTTATAAAACAGCTGTCTTAACCTTTCTTGTAGTATTTCATCAACGTTATCTGTGTGACTTACTTAATAAAATAGCATCATTTTTGGGAGAATAAAAAAAATTTCATTTATCGACCAAAAAACGAAATGCTGCCGGGGTGGTTCAAATTTTGAATTTCAAACTTTGTCGCTCATCTTATAAAACAGCTGTCTTAACCTTTCTTGTAGTACTTCATCAACGTTATCTGTGTGACTTACTTAATAAAATAGCATCATTTTTGGGACAATAAAAAAAATTTCATTTATCGACCAAAAAACGAAATGCTGCCGTGGTGGTTCAAATTTTGAATTTCAAACTTTGTCGCTCATCTTAAAAAACAGCTGTGTTTACCTTTCTTGTGGTCCTTCATCAACAAATTATACATGTACGTTATCTGTGTGACTTACTTAATAAAATAGCATCATTTTTGGGACAATAAAAAAATTTCATTTATCGACCAAAAAACGAAATGCTGCCGGGGTGGTTCAAATTTTGAATTTCAAACTTTGTCGCTCATCTTATAAAACAGCTGTCTTAACCTTTCTTGTAGTATTTCATCAACGTTATCTGTGTGACTTACTTAATAAAATAGCATCATTTTTGGGACAATAAAAAAAATTTCATTTATCGACCAAAAAACGAAATGCTGCCGTGGTGGTTCAAATTTTGAATTTCAAACTTTGTCGCTCATCTTAAAAAACAGCTGTGTTTACCTTTCTTGTGGTCCTTCATCAACAAATTATACATGTACGTTATCTGTGTGACTTACTTAATAAAATAGCATCATTTTTGGGACAATAAAAAAAATTTCATTTATCGACCAAAAAACGAAATGCTGCCGTGGTGGTTCAAATTTTGAATTTCAAACTTTGTCGCTCATCTTTAAAAACAGCTGTGTTTACCTTTCTTGTGGTCCTTCATCAACAAATTATACATGTACGTTATCTGTGTGACTTACTTAATAAAATAGCATCATTTTTGGGAGAATAAAAAAAATTTCATTTATCGACCAAAAAACGAAATGCTGCCGGGGTGGTTCAAATTTTGAATTTCAAACTTTGTCGCTCATCTTATAAAACAGCTGTCTTAACCTTTCTTGTAGTACTTCATCAACGTTATCTGTGTGACTTACTTAATAAAATAGCATCATTTTTGGGACAATAAAAAAAATTTCATTTATCGACCAAAAAACGAAATGCTGCCGTGGTGGTTCAAATTTTGAATTTCAAACTTTGTCGCTCATCTTAAAAAACAGCTGTGTTTACCTTTCTTGTGGTACTTCATCAACAAATTATACATGTACGTTATCTGTGTGACTTACTTAATAAAATAGCATCATTTTTGGGACAATAAAAAAATTTTCATTTATCGACCAAAAAACGAAATGCTGCCGTGGTGGTTCAAATTTTGAATTTCAAACTTTGTCGCTCATCTTAAAAAACAGCTGTCTTTACCTTTCTTGTGGTCCTTCATCAACAAATTATACATGTACGTTATCTGTGTGACTTACTTAATAAAATAGCATCATTTTTGGGACAATAAAAAAATTTCATTTATCGACCAAAAAACGAAATGCTGCCGGTGTGGTTCAAATTTTGAATTTCAAACTTTGTCGCTCATCTTATAAAACAGCTGTCTTAACCTTTCTTGTAGTATTTCATCAACGTTATCTGTGTGACTTACTTAATAAAATAGCATCATTTTTGGGAGAATAAAAAAAATTTCATTTATCGACCAAAAAACGAAATGCTGCCGGGGTGGTTCAAATTTTGAATTTCAAACTTTGTCGCTCATCTTATAAAACAGCTGTCTTAACCTTTCTTGTAGTACTTCATCAACGTTATCTGTGTGACTTACTTAATAAAATAGCATCATTTTTGGGAGAATAAAAAAAATTTCATTTATCGACCAAAAAACGAAATGCTGCCGTGGTGGTTCAAATTTTGAATTTCAAACTTTGTCGCTCATCTTAAAAAACAGCTGTCTTTACCTTTCTTGTGGTCCTTCATCAACAAATTATACATGTACGTTATCTGTGTGACTTACTTAATAAAATAGCATCATTTTTGGGACAAAAAAAAAATTTTTCATTTATCGCCAAAAAAAACGAGATGTTGCCGGGGTGGTCCAAATTTTGAATTTCAGACTTTATTGCTCGTCCTAAAAAACAGCTCTCTTCACCTTTCTTGTGGTCTTTCATCAACAAATTATACATGTACCTGTAAAAACGAGATGCTGCCGGGGTGGTCCAAATTTTGAGTTTCAGACTTTATTGCTCGTCCTTAAAAACAGCTCTCTTCACCTTTCTTGTGGTCTTTCATCAACAAATTATACATGTACGTTATCTGTGTGACTTACTTAATAAAATAGCATCATTTTTGGGAGAATAAAAAAAATTTCATTTATCGACAAAAAAACGAGATGCTGCCGGGGTGGGCCAAATTTTGAATTTCAGACTTTATTGCTCGTCCTAAAAAACAGCTGTCTTATCCTTTCTTGTAGTATTTCATCACCAAATTATACATGTACGTTATCTGTGTGACTTACTTAATAAAATGGCATCATTTTTGGGACAATAAAAAAATTTTCATTTATCGACCAAAAAACGAAATGCTGCCGTGGTGGTTCAAATTTTGAATTTCAAACTTTGTCGCTCATCTTAAAAAACAGCTGTCTTAACCTTTCTTGTGGTCCTTCATCAACAAATTATACATGTACGTTATCTGTGTGACTTACTTAATAAAATGGCATCATTTTTGGGACAATAAAAAAATTTTCATTTATCGACCAAAAAACGAAATGCTGCCGTGGTGGTTCAAATTTTGAATTTCAAACTTTGTCGCTCATCTTAAAAAACAGCTGTCTTTACCTTTCTTGTGGTCCTTCATCAACAAATTATACATGTACGTTATCTGTGTGACTTACTTAATAAAATAGCACCATTTTTGGGACAATAAAAAAATTTTCATTTATCGACAAAAAAAACGAGAAGCTGCCGGGGTGGTCCAAGTTTTGAATTTCAGACTTTATTGCTCGTCCTAAAAAACAGCTGTCTTAACCTTTCTTGTAGTATTTCATCATCAAATTATACATGTACGTTATCTGTGTGACTTACTTAATAAAATGGCATCATTTTTGGGACAATAAAAAAATTTTCATTTATCGACCAAAAAACGAAATGCTGCCGTGGTGGTTCAAATTTTGAATTTCAAACTTTGTCGCTCATCTTAAAAAACAGCTGTCTTAACCTTTCTTGTGGTCCTTCATCAACAAATTATACATGTACGTTATCTGTGTGACTTACTTAATAAAATAGCACCATTTTTGGGACAATAAAAAAATTTTCACTTATCGACAAAAAAAACGAGATGCTGCCGGGGTGGTCCAAATTTTGAATTTCAGACTTTATTGCTCGTCCTAAAAAACAGCTGTCTTATCCTTTCTTGTAGTATTTCATCACCAAATTATACATGTACGTTATCTGTGTGACTTACTTAATAAAATGGCATCATTTTTGGGACAATAAAAAAATTTTCATTTATCGACCAAAAAACGAAATGCTGCCGTGGTGGTTCAAATTTTGAATTTCAAACTTTGTCGCTCATCTTAAAAAACAGCTGTCTTAACCTTTCTTGTGGTCCTTCATCAACAAATTATACATGTACGTTATCTGTGTGACTTACTTAATAAAATAGCACCATTTTTGGGACAATAAAAAAATTTTCACTTATCGACAAAAAAAACGAGATGCTGCCGGGGTGGTCCAAATTTTGAATTTCAGACTTTATTGCTCGTCCTAAAAAACAGCTGTCTTATCCTTTCTTGTAGTATTTCATCACCAAATTATACATGTACGTTATCTGTGTGACTTACTTAATAAAATGGCATCATTTATGGGACAATAAAAAAATTTTCATTTATCGACCAAAAAACGAAATGCTGCCTTGGTGGTTCAAATTTTGAATTTCAAACTTTGTCGCTCATCTTAAAAAACAGCTGTCTTAACCTTTCTTGTGGTCCTTCATCAACAAATTATACATGTATGTTATCTGTGTGACTTACTTAATAAAAAAGCATCATTTTTGGAACAATAAAAAAATTTTCATTTATCGACCAAAGAAAACGAGAAGCTGCCGGGGTGGTCCAAATTTTGAATTTCAGACTTTATTGCTCGTCCTAAAAAACAGCTCTCTCTGCCTTTCTTGTGGCCTTTCATCAACAAATTATACATGTACGTTATCTGTGTGACTTACTTAATAAAATAGCACCATTTTTGGGATAATAAAAAAATTTTCACTTATCGACAATAAAAACGAGATGCTGCCGGGGTGGTCCAAATTTTGAATTTCAGACTTTATTGCTCGTCCTAAAAAACAGCTGTCTTATCCTTTCTTGTAGTATTTCATCACCAAATTATACATGTACGTTATCTGTGTGACCTACTTAATAAAATGAAATCATTTTTGGGACAATAAAAAAATTTTCATTTATCGACCAAAAAACGAAATGCTGAAGTGGTGGTTCAAATTTTGAATTTCAAACTTTGTCGCTCATCTTAAAAAACAGCTGTCTTAACCTTTCTTGTGGTCCTTCATCAACAAATTATACATGTACGTTATCTGTGTGACTTACTTAATAAAATGGCATCATTTTTGGGACAATAAAAAAATTTTCATTTATCGACCAAAAAAAGAAAACGAGATGCTGCCGGGGTGGTCCAAATTTTGAATTTCAGACTTAATTGCTCGTCCTAAAAAACAGCTCTCTCTACCTTTCTTGTGGCCTTTCATCAACAAATTATACATGTACGTTAGCTGTGTGACTTACTTAATAAAATAGCATCATTTTTGGGACAGTAAAAAAATTTTCATTTGTCGACCAAAAAACGAAATGCTGCCGTGGTGGTTCAAATTTTGAATTTCAAACTTTGTCGCTCATCTCAAAAAACACCTGTCTTAACCTTTCTTGTAGTATTTCATCAACAAATTATACATGTACATGTTCTGTGTGACTTAGTTAATAAAATAGCATTGTTTCTCTGACAATAAAAAAATTTTCATTTATCGATCAAAAAAACGAGATTCTGCCGGGGTGGTCCAAATTTTGAATTTCAGACTTTATTGCTCGTCCTAAAAAACACCTCTCCTTACCTTTCTTGTGGTCTTTCAACACAAATTATACATGTACGTTATCTGTGTGACTTACTTAATAAAATGGCATCATTTTTGGGACAATAAAAAAATTTTCATTTATCGACCAAAAAACGAAATGCTGCCGTGGTGGTTCAAATTTTGAATTTCAAACTTTGTCGCTCATCTTAAAAGACAGCTGTCTTAACCTTTCTTGTGGTCCTTCATCAACAAATTATACATGTACGTTATCTGTGTGACTTACTTAATAAAATAGCACCATTTTTGGGACAATAAAAAAATTTTCACTTATCGACAAAAAAAAACGAGATGCTGCCGGGGTGGTCCAAATTTTGAATTTCAGACTTTATTGCTCGTCCTAAAAAACAGCTGTCTTATCCTTTCTTGTAGTATTTCATCACCAAATTATACATGTACGTTATCTGTGTGACTTACTTAATAAAATGGCATCATTTTTGGGACAATAAAAAAATTTTCATTTATCGACCAAAAAACGAAATGCTGCCGTGGTGGTTCAAATTTTGAATTTCAAACTTTGTCGCTCATCTTAAAAAACACCTGTCTAAGCCTTTCTTGTAGTATTTCATCAACAAATTATACATGTACATGTTCTGTGTGACTTAGATAATAAAATAGCATTGTTTCTCTGACAATAAAAACTTACTTAATAAAATGGCATCATTTTTGGGACAATAAAAAAATTTTCATTTATCGACCAAAAAAAGAAATGCTGCCGTGGTGGTTCAAATTTTGAATTTCAAACTTTGTCGCTCATCTTAAAAAACAGCTGTCTTTACCTTTCTTGTGGTCCTTCATCAACAAATTATACATGTATGTTATCTGTGTGACTTACTTAATAAAATAGCATCATTTTTGGGACAATAAAAAAATTTTCATTTATCGATCAAAAAAACGAGATGCTGCCGGGGTGGTCCAAATTTTGAATTTCAGACTTTATTGCTCGTCCTAAAAAACACCTCTCTTTACCTTTCTTGTGGTCCTTCATCAACAAATTATACATGTACGTTATCTGTGTGACTTACTTAATAAAATAACATCATTTTTGGGGCAATAAAAAAATTTTCATTTATCGACCAAAAAACGAAATGCTGCCGTGGTGGTTCAAATTTTGAATTTCAAACTTTGTCGCTCATCTTAAAAAACAGCTGTCTTAACCTTTCTTGTGGTCCTTCATCAACAAATTATACATGTACGTTATCTGTGTGACTTACTTAATAAAATGGCATCATTTTTGTTATCTGTGTGACTTACTTAATAAAATAGCATCGTTTTTGCGACAATAAAAAAATTTTCATTTATCAACAAAAATAACGAGATGCTGCCAGGGTGGTCCAAATTTTGAATTTCAGACTTTATCGCTCATCTTAAAAAAAAATTTCTTTACCTTGCTTGTAGTCATTCATTAAAAAATTATACATGTACGTTATCTGTGTGACTTATTTAATAAAATAGCACCATTTTTGGGACTATAAAACAATTTTCATTTATCGACAAAAAAACGAGATGCTGCCGGGGTGGTCCAAATTTTGAATTTCAGACTTTATTGCTCGTCCTAAAAAACAGCTCTCTTCATCAACAAATTATACATGTACGTTATCTGCGTGACTTACTTAATAAAATAGCATCGTTTTTGCGGCAATAAAAAAATTTTCATTTATCGACAAAAAAAACGAGATGCTGCCGGGGTGGTCCAAATTTTGAATTTCAGACTTTATTGCTCGTCCTAAAAAACAGCTATCTTTACCTTTCTCGTGGCCTTTCATTAACAAATTATACATGTACGTTATCTGTGTGACTTACTTAATAAAATAGCATCGTTTTTGCGACAATAAAAAAAATTTCATTTATCGACAAAAAAAAACGAGATGCTGCCGGGGTGGTATAAATTTTGAATTTCAGACTTTATTGCTCGTCCTAAGAAACAGCTCTCTTTACCTTTCTCGTGGCCTTTCATTAACAAATTATACATGTACGTTATCTGTGTGACTTACTTAATAAAATAGCATCGTTTTTGTGACAATAAAAAATTTTTCATTTATCGACAATAAATACGAGATGCTACCGGGGTGGTCCAAATTTTGAATTTCAGACTTTGTCGCTCATCTTATAAAACAGCTGTCTTAACCTTTCTTGTAGTATTTCATCAACGTTATCTGTGTGACTTACTTAATAAAATAGCATCATTTTTGGGAGAATAAAAAAAATTTCATTTATCGACCAAAAAACGAAATGCTGCCGGGGTGGTTCAAATTTTGAATTTCAAACTTTGTCGCTCATCTTATAAAACAGCTGTCTTAACCTTTCTTGTAGTACTTCATCAACGTTATCTGTGTGACTTACTTAATAAAATAGCATCATTTTTGGGACAATAAAAAAAATTTCATTTATCGACCAAAAAACGAAATGCTGCCGTGGTGGTTCAAATTTTGAATTTCAAACTTTGTCGCTCATCTTAAAAAACAGCTGTGTTTACCTTTCTTGTGGTCCTTCATCAACAAATTATACATGTACGTTATCTGTGTGACTTACTTAATAAAATAGCATCATTTTTGGGACAATAAAAAAATTTCATTTATCGACCAAAAAACGAAATGCTGCCGGGGTGGTTCAAATTTTGAATTTCAAACTTTGTCGCTCATCTTTTAAAACAGCTGTCTTAACCTTTCTTGTAGTATTTCATCAACGTTATCTGTGTGACTTACTTAATAAAATAGCATCATTTTTGGGGAGAATAAAAAAAATTTCATTTATCGACCAAAAAAACGAAATGCTGCCGGGGTGGTTCAAATTTTGAATTTCAAACTTTGTCGCTCATCTTAAAAAACAGCTGTCTTTACCTTTCTTGTGGTCCTTCATCAACAAATTATACGTGTACGTTATCTGTGTGACTTACTTAATAAAATAGCATCATTTTTGGGACAATAAAAAAATTTTCATTTATCGACCAAAAAACGAAATGCTGCCGTGGTGGTTCAAATTTTGAATTTCAAACTTTGTCGCTCATCTTAAAAAACAGCTGTCTTTACCTTTCTTGTGGTCCTTCATCAACAAATTATACGTGTACGTTATCTGTGTGACTTACTTAATAAAATAGCATCATTTTTGGGACAATAAAAAAATTTCATTTATCGACCAAAAAACGGAATGCTGCCGGTGTGGTTCAAATTTTGAATTTCAAACTTTGTCGCTCATCTTATAAAACAGCTGTCTTAACCTTTCTTGTAGTATTTCATCAACGTTATCTGTGTGACTTACTTAATAAAATAGCATCATTTTTGGGAGAATAAAAAAAATTTCATTTATCGACCAAAAAACGAAATGCTGCCGGGGTGGTTCAAATTTTGAATTTCAAACTTTGTCGCTCATCTTATAAAACAGCTGTCTTAACCTTTCTTGTAGTACTTCATCAACGTTATCTGTGTGACTTACTTAATAAAATAGCATCATTTTTGGGAGAATAAAAAAAATTTCATTTATCGACCAAAAAACGAAATGCTGCCGTGGTGGTTCAAATTTTGAATTTCAAACTTTGTCGCTCATCTTAAAAAACAGCTGTCTTTACCTTTCTTGTGGTCCTTCATCAACAAATTATACATGTACGTTATCTGTGTGACTTACTTAATAAAATAGCATCATTTTTGGGACAAAAAAAAAATTTTTCATTTATCGCCAAAAAAAACGAGATGTTGCCGGGGTGGTCCAAATTTTGAATTTCAGACTTTATTGCTCGTCCTAAAAAACAGCTCTCTCTACCTTTCTTGCGGCCTTTCATCAACAAATTATACATGTACGTTATCTGTGTGACTTACTTAATAAAATAGCATCGTTTTTGTGACAATAAAAAAATTTTCATTTATCGACCAAAAAACGAAATGCTGCCGTGGTGGTTCAAATTTTGAATTTCAAACTTTGTCGCTCATCTCAAAAAACACCTGTCTTAACCTTTCTTGTAGTATTTCATAAACAAATTATAAATGTACATGTTCTGTGTGACTTAGTTAATAAAATAGCATCATTTTTGGGAGAATAAAAAAAATTTCATTTATCGACCAAAAAACGAAATGCTGCCGTGGTGGTTCAAATTTTGAATTTCAGACTTTATTGCTCGTCCTTAAAAATAGCTCTCTTCACCTTTCTTGTGGTCTTTCATCAACAAATTATACATGTACCTGTAAAAACGAGATGCTGCCGGGGTGGTCCAAATTTTGAATTTCAGACTTTATTGCTCGTCCTTAAAAACAGCTCTCTTCACCTTTCTTGTGGTCTTTCATCAACAAATTATACATGTACGTTATCTGTGTGACTTACTTAATAAAATAGCATCATTTTTGGGAGAATAAAAAAAATTTCATTTATCGACAAAAAAAAGAGATGCTGCCGGGGTGGGCCAAATTTTGAATTTCAGACTTTATTGCTCGTCCTAAAAAACAGCTCTCTTCATCAACAAATTATACATGTACGTTATCTGCGTGACTTACTTAATAAAATAGCATCGTTTTGCCACAATAAAAAAATTTTCATTTATCGACAAAAAAAACGAGATGCTGCCGGGGTGGTCCAAATTTTGAATTTCAGACTTTATTGCTCGTCCCAAAAAACAGCTCTCTTTACCTTTCTCGTGGCCTTTCATCAACAAATTATATATGTACGTTATCTGTGTTACGTATTTACTAAAATTGCATCGTTTTTGTGACAATAAAATAATTTTCATTTATCGACAAAAAAAACGAGATGCTGCCGGGGTGGTCCAAATTCTGAATTTCAGACTTTATTGCTCGTCCTAAAAAACAGCTCTCTTTACCTTTCTTGTGGTCTTTCAACAACAAATTAAACATGTATGTTATCTGTGTGACTTACTTAATAAAATAGCATCATTTTTGGGACAATAAAAAAATTTTCATTTATCGACAAAAAAACGAGATGCTGCCGGGGTGGTCCAAATTTTGAATTTCGGACTTTATTGCTCGTCCTAAAAAACAGCTCTCTTTACCTTTCTTGTGGCCCATCATCAACAAATTATACATGTACGTTATCTGTGTGACTTACTTAATAAGATAGCATCGTTTTTGTGACAATAAAAAAATTTCCATTTATCGACAAAAAAAACGAGATGCTGCCGGGGTGGTCCAAATTTTGAATTTCAGACTTTATTGCTCGTCCTAAAAAACAGCTCTCTTCATCAACAAATTATACATGTACGTTATCTGCGTGACTTACTTAATAAAATAGCATCGTTTTTGCGACAATAAAAAAATTTTCATTTATCGACAAAAAAAACGAGATGCTGCCGGGGTGGTCCAAATTTTGAATTTCAGACTTTATTGCTCGTCCCAAAAAACAGCTCTCTTTACCTTTCTCGTGGCTTTTCATCAACAAATTATATATGTACGTTATCTGTGTGACGTATTTACTAAAATAGCATCGTTTTTGTGACAATAAAATAATTTTCATTTATCGACAAAAAAAAAGAGATGCTGCCGGGGTGGTCCAAATTCTGAATTTCAGACTTTATTGCTCGTCCTAAAAAACAGCTCTCTTCACCTTTCTTGTGGTCTTTCAACAACAAATTAAACATGTATGTTATCTGTGTGACTTACTTAATAAAATAGCATCATTTTTGGGACAATAAAAAAATTTTCATTTATCGACAAAAAAAAGAGATGCTGCCGGGGTGGTCCAAATTTTGAATTTCAGACTTTATTGCTCGTCCTAAAAAACAGCTCTCTTAACCTTTCTTGTGGCCTTTCATCAACAAATTATACATGTACGTTATCTGTGTGACTTACTTAATAAGATAGCATCGTTTTTGTGACAATAATAAATTTTTCATTTATCGACAATAAATACGAGATGCTACCGGGGTGGTCCAAATTTTGAATTTCAGACTTTATTGCTCGTCCTAAAATACAGCTCTCTTAACCTTTCTTGTGGCCTTTCATCAACAAATTATACATGTACGTTATCTGTGTGACTTACTTAATAAAATAGCATCATTTTTGGGACAATAAAAAAATTTCATTTATCGACCAAAAAACGAAATGCTGCCGGGGTGGCTCAAATTTTGAATTTCAAACTTTCTCGCTCATCTTATAAAACAGCTGTCTTAACCTTTCTTGTAGTATTTCATCAACGTTATCTGTGTGACTTACTTAATAAAATAGCATCATTTCTGGGAGAATAAATAAAATTTCATTTATCGACCAAAAAACGAGGTGGTTCAAATTTTGAATTTCAAACTTTGTCGCTCATCTTAAAAAACAGCTGTCTTTACCTTTCTTGTGGTCCTTCATCAACAAATTATACATGTACGTTATCTGTGTGACTTACTTAATAAGATAGCATCGTTTTTGTGACAATAAAAAAATTTCCATTTATCGACAAAAAAAACGAGATGCTGCCGGGGTGGTCCAAATTCTGAATTTCAGACTTTATTGCTCGTCCTAAAAAACAGCTCTCTTTACCTTTCTTGTGGCCCATCATCAACAAATTATACATGTACGTTATCTGTGTGACTTACTTAATAAGATAGCATCGTTTTTGTGACAATAAAAAAATTTCCATTTATCGACAAAAAAACGAGATGCTGCCGGGGTGGTCCAAATTTTGAATTTCAGACTTTATTGCTCGTCCTAAAAAACAGCTCTCTTCATCAACAAATTATACATGTACGTTATCTGCGTGACTTACTTAATAAAATAGCATCGTTTTTGCGACAATAAAAAAATTTTCATTTATCGACAAAAAAAACGAGATGCTGCCGGGGTGGTCCAAATTTTGAATTTCAGACTTTATTGCTCGTCCCAAAAAACAGCTCTCTTTACCTTTCTCGTGGCTTTTCATCAACAAATTATATATGTACGTTATCTGTGTGACGTATTTACTAAAATAGCATCGTTTTTGTGACAATAAAATAATTTTCATTTATCGACAAAAAAAACGAGATGCTGCCGGGGTGGTCCAAATTTTGAATTTCAGACTTTATTGCTCGTCCTAAAAAACAGCTCTCTTTACCTTTCTTGTGGTCTTTCAACAACAAATTAAACATGTATGTTATCTGTGTGACTTACTTAATAAAATAGCATCATTTTTGGGACAATAAAAAAATTTTCATTTATCGACAAAAAAAACGAGATGCTGCCGGGGTGGTCCAAATTTTGAATTTCAGACTTTATTGCTCGTCCTAAAAAACAGCTCTCTTAACCTTTCTTGTGGCCTTTCATCAACAAATTATACATGTACGTTATCTGTGTGACTTACTTAATAAGATAGCATCGTTTTTGTGACAATAATAAATTTTTCATTTATCGACAATAAATACGAGATGCTACCGGGGTGGTCCAAATTTTGAATTTCAGACTTTATTGCTCGTCCTAAAAAACAGCTCTCTTAACCTTTCTTGTGGCCTTTCATCAACAAATTATACATGTACGTTATCTGTGTGACTTACTTAATAAAATAGCATCATTTTTGGGACAATAAAAAAATTTCATTTATCGACCAAAAAACGAAATGCTGCCGGGGTGGCTCAAATTTTGAATTTCAAACTTTCTCGCTCATCTTATAAAACAGCTGTCTTAACCTTTCTTGTAGTATTTCATCAACGTTATCTGTGTGACTTACTTAATAAAATAGCATCATTTTTGGGAGAATAAAAAAAATTTCATTTATCGACCAAAAAACGAAATGCTGCCGGGGTGGTTCAAATTTTGAATTTCAAACTTTGTCGCTCATCTTATAAAACAGCTGTCTTAACCTTTCTTGTAGTATTTCATCAACGTTATCTGTGTGACTTACTTAATAAAATAGCATAATTTTTGGGACAATAAAAAAATTTTCATTTATCGACAAAAAAAAGAGATGCTGCCGGGGTGGTCCAAATTTTGAATTTCAGGCTTTATTGCTCGTCCTTAAAAACAGCTTTCTCTACCTTTCTTGTGGCCTTTCATCTACAAATTATACATGTACGTTATCTGTGTGACTTACTTAATAAAATAGCATCATTTTTGGGACAATAAAAAAATTTTTATTTATCGACAAATAAATCGAGATGCTGCCGGGGTGGTCCAAATTTTGAATTTCAGACTTTATTGCTCGTCCTAAAAAACAGCTGTCTTAACCTTTCTTGTAGTATTTCATCAACAAATTATACATGTACGTTATCTGTGTGACTTACTTAATAAAATAGCATCATTTTTGGGACAATAACAAAATTTTCATTTATCGACCGAAAAACGGGATGTTGCCGGGGTGGTTCAAATTTTGAATTTCAAACTTTGTCGCTCATCTTAAAAATCAGCTGTCTTTACCTTTCTTGTAGTCTTTCATCAACAAATTATACATGTACGTTATCTGTGTGACTTACTTAATAAAATATCATCATTTTTGGGAGATCGAGATGTTGCCGGGGTGGTCCAAATTTTGAATTTCAGACTTTATTGCTCGTCCTAAAAAACAGCTGTCTTAACCTTTCTTGTAGTATTTCATCAACAAATTATACATGTACGTTATCTGTGTGACTTACTTAATAAAATAGCATCATTTTTGGGATAATAACAAAATTTTCATTTATCGAACAAAAAACGAAATGCTGCCGGGGTGGTTCAAATTTTGAATTTCAAACTTTCTCGCTCATCTTAAAAAACAGCTGTCTTTGCCTTTCTTGTAGTCTTTGATCAACAAATTATACATGTACGTTATCTGTGTGACTTACTTAATAAAATATCATCATTTTTGGGACAATAAAAAATTTTTCATTTATCGACAAAAAGACGAGATGCTGCCGGGGTGGTCCAAATTTTGAATTTCAGACCTTATCGCTCATCTTAAAAAACAGCTGTCTTTACCTTTCTTGTAGTATTTCATCAACAAATTATACATGTACGTTATCTGTGTGACTTACTTAATAAAATATCATCATTTTTGGGACAATAAAAAATTTTTCATTTATCGACAAAAAGACGAGATGCTGCCGGGGTGGTCCAAATTTTGAATTTCAGACTTTATTGCTCGTCCTAAAAAACAGCTGTCTTAACCTTTCTTGAAGTATTTCATCAACAAATTATACATGTACGTTATCTGTGTGACTTACTTAATAAAATAGCATCATTTTTGAGACAATAACAAAATTTTCATTTGTCGACCGAAAAACGGGATGTTGCCGGGGTGGTTCAAATTTTGAATTTCAAACTTTGTCACTCATCTTAAAAAATAGCTGTCTTTACCTTTCTTGTGGTCTTTCATCAACAAATTATACATGTATGTTATCTGTGTGACTTACTTAATAAAATAGCATCATTTTTGGGACAATAAAAAAATTTTCATTTATCGACAAAAAAAAAGAGATGCTGCCGGGGTGGTCCAAATTTTGAATTTCAGACCTTATCGCTCATCTTAAAAAACAGCTGTCTTTACCTTTCTTGTTGTATTTCATCAACAAATTATACATGTACGTTATCTGTGTGACTTACTTAATAAAATAGCATCATTTTTGGGACAATAACAAAATTTTCATTTATCGACCGAAAAACGGGATGTTGCCGGGGTGGTTCAAATTTTGAATTTCAAACTTTATCGCTCACCTTAAAAAATAGCTGTCTTTACCTTTCTTGTGGTCTTTCATCAACAAATTATACATGTGCGTTATCTGTGTGACTTACTTAATAAAATAGCATCGTTTTCGCGACAATAAAAAAATTTTCATTTATCGACAAAAAGACGAGATGCTGCCGGGGTGGTCCAAATTTTGAATTTCAGACCTTATCGCTCATCTTAAAAAACAGCTGTCTTTACCTTTCTTGTAGTATTTCATCAACAAATTATACATGTACGTTATCTGTGAAATTGTGAATTTTTGAGTTTCTTACTCCTCCGGACAACTGCTCGAAACATCAAACTATGGCCAAATTGTACATGCACGTAATCTGTGTAGCTTGCTTAACAAGGTAGCACTGTTTTTGGGACAAAGGAAAAAGTCTCATTTTTCGACAAAAAGACGACCCTGTGGTCGCTAAAATTGTGAATTTTTGAGTTTCTCAATCCCCCGGAAAACTGCTTTCCTCACCAAATTTATGGCCTTTCATGGACAAATTGTACATGCACGTAATCTGTGTGGCTTGCTTAACAAGATAGCACTGTTTTTATTTCAATGAATTCAAAAGAAAAAAGATGTTATGATCCAAAATAAACAAATTCTTACATTTCGATGTCATTTAAAGCAAAATATGAAGGCAATAATAGCTTTTGCTATAAACATCACACGGTTTAAGGGGGTTTTTTCTTTACACACATAAGGGTTAAATAAATATTTTCCTTCTTCTTGGTTCATCCGTTCAATTGCAAACACATCCAAACTAACTTTTTTTTTAAACTAACATTTATCAAAGCAGCCTTATGTTTCAGACCTCTAAGAAGCTGATGATTCTTTTGTGGAGATGCAAAGTAGTATCGACGAATCCTTTAAAAACGAAGAAATTTTAAAATGTTTCGGAAAGTTACAAAAAAAAGAAAGAAAAAAAACACTGTGGCGCTGGCAGCCCCGTATAGGCCATGGCCTAGCTTCTTGACGCTCCTTTGTGTTGCTCCCGTTGTCATTTTGGTCACATCTGAGCGGGGCCTACGGTTTATCGCCGAGTTCGAACGGCACTCCTTAGAAGCTTTTCGTAGGTAATTTTACTTTCGGGAGTTTGCCATTGCCCGCCGAAAGGGTGATGGCGATTTGAATAAAATGTTGGTGATCCAGCCAGGAATTGAGCCTAGACTCTGTGCGTGATAGTCCAAGGAGCTAACTATCGCGCCATCTCCATCGCCAAGTTACAACATCGTGATATTTTTGACGACGAAGAATGTGATCAAACGTCAACACAAACGCCGCCTACTAGGGCCGAAGCTTTGAGAGCTCTTTTATTCTAAAGGTTTATTTAAACAGCGATGAGGAATATAACAGCTACCTAGAAAAGATTTCTCTTCAAAGAAAGGGAGGAAGCTCTCACGCAAACCACGACCGATATTTAGAAAAAACTTAAGTTTCAATTATTTTGTAACTATGCTACATACATACCTACCTTAAATCTGCTGGATTAACTGCAGTATACATTATTATTATTTTTTGTTTTGCAATTACAGTGCTGTGAATTTTCTTGTTCTTTTTTTCAAATAAAGTGAATTTATTTTTTGTTGTTTAAAAATGAACGTTTTTTCTGAAAGAACATTTTTTATAAGAAACTTCTGAAACTTCCTAAACAAGGATATAAAAAACACACGCTTATAAGAAATAAAAGTTGTGGAATTTTAAAGTTTCTTATAAGCGTTCTTTACTTTATTTTGTGTGCTTTTTTTAACTCTAAAATTCGAACACTTTTTGTCGAAACGTAAGAATTCTCTGGGACTAGCTCCCAGAAATGGCACTATCTTTTTAATCCTTTGAAGACAACTTCTTTACCTGTGATATGACAAATTCACATTCATTTTTGTTATTACTTGTTGCCTCTAAGTGAGCTATTTTTAAATTTTAATAGTTCCATGTCCTTCCTGGAAGGTCCTGTGCAAAGTTGCTTATAAACAACCATTGTCCACAGTGGTGATAAGAAAGCGCTGACAATTAGCAAAATCAGAATTTTATTTTAAAAAATTTATGAAAAAACAGTTTCTATTTGGATTGCAGCGCAGGTGAATACCGCATTTCATGCATTTGGAAAGTGAAGTTCCGGTTCTGCAAAGGCGACAGCGACCTTTCGGGGTCCATATTAACCAATGTCCCTGTTCATCGTATATGGAAGATTTTGGTGATTCGGGAACATATTTCCGCTTCAACGAGGTACAAGCACTGCCTACGGATGACGATGAAGACGGAGACTGGGATTGCAGAGTTTGCAGGCTCTCTGCAGCAGGACGACCCCTTGCACGTTTTATGTTGGTGGAGAGAGGCAGGGTGTTTATTAGTGATTCTGCTATATTCATTTGGAAGTTTGTAAGTTTCATCGGCTTATGAAGATTGTTTGATGGCTTGAAATGCTTTCGAAATAGGAACCAAGCGTTTACAACAGCTGCCCCAATGCACCAGTAGACAATGCGCGTGTATAACTTGTTTGGCTTATGATTAGTTTTATACAGCTCCATAAGCATGGCGGTTATAATCTTCCACTATAGCTGGTGGTCGTGGAATATCTATGAATTGTTTCTCTTCACCGCTCCAACGCTTGCAGGATCCCAACGGTTTGTCGGGCATATAGGTGGGCAAAAGCGTCACAGCCTTTTATCGTACCAGGAAATCGATGTAATGTTGTTGGTAATCTCGCATTTCAAGCCCCTGCCTTTTTTCAAATCAGCTTCTTCAAATCAGGACGGTTCCAGTAGATGCTAATATCTCTTAGAGCAACCATGAGACTTATCGACATAAACCAATTATTGAAGTATAGTTTAAAATATTAATTTTTCGGCATATGAGAGGCTAAATACTACATCCGAAGATATTTCCAACCCATATTTTGGGCACGTTCCGTCACCGACATATAAAGCAAAGTCATAAATCATACCTGATACTCTAGGTCTAACAAACGCCTCCATTCCCCACTTATGGGGCTTTGCTGGATTGTATTGTTTTAAGCTTGATTGCTATAGTTTGTTCATTCACGCATTGAAATTCTTCTTGAGGCAAAAGGTTAAATCTTTTCTCTAACAATTCCAACAATGGACAGACTTTATACAGTTTGTCATTATTTGATTCATGCTGTTTGGAATTGTCGTTCAGGTGAAAACACGTTTTAATTTTTTCAAACCTTGTTCAGGTCATGGCGTCAGTTATAAAATTAATTTTGAATTTTTTTGACCAAATCATTCTTGTTTGCGGTATTTTTATTATACCCATATATCGGATTTTCCAATAGGGACTTGACAACTTTGAATTTAATTTGTGAATGCACTCTTTCACTAATCATCAAACTGTCACTGTCAATTTATTCAATAAACTCAACATTTTCATCAAACATGAACGAGCAACGTCAGCAAATTATAAAAATTTTCTACCAAAAATCCGGAGTCGGTAACTGCAACTTTAAGATGGTGAATTTCTTCGCAAAATCATCTTCAGTGATGAAGCTCATTTTTGGCTCAATGGGTTCGTCAATAAGCAAAATATGCGTTATCCACATGTGCTTCATGAATCACCACTTCATGCCGGCGGCGTTATTGGGCCATATTTTTTCGTCGACGATAACGATCGTCACGTTACTGTGAATGGTCTGCGTTATCGCGCCATGATCACCGATTATTTTTGGCCCGAATTGGAAGATATGGACTTGGACGACATGTGGTTTCAACAGGATGCTGCCACAAGCCACACAGCACACGTGTCAATCGAATTATTGAAGAGTAAGTATGGTGAGCGTGTTTTCTCAAGAAATGGGCCAGTCGATTGGCCGCCTCGTTCGTGCGATTTAACGCCGCTTGACTATTTTCTGTGGGGCTACGTTAAGTCATTGGTTTATGCCAACAATTCGACGTCGTTGGAAGAGCTCAGAGCCAACATTGAACGCGAAAAAGCGGCCGTTTCGGCCGAGTCGTTGGAAATTGGGTCCAAAGAATCGACCGCTGCAAACGTGCCCACGATGGCCATATGAACGAAGTCGAGTTCCATTCATAAATGTTTTGATTGTACTACAAGCCGATAATAAAATTTTTGAGATATCTCAAATGGTTTGCGTTTTATTTAAAAAAAAAGTTGTCAAGTCCTTATTCTAAAACCCTTTTTAACAGTATACCGATGTAAAGCCTGATTTCAAAACCGGTTCTATACTTTTTTTATCCATTGCATACAAATTGCTATGTAATGCTATAAGTTCAAAAACTTTGTCGTCGAAAGTATTTCAAATTATTCTGTTAACGTTTTTACCTGACACTCATCATCGGTTACGGTTGCTGATTTCCTTCGCCCTTATCATCAGCACTATTTGGATGTGAATCATCTTTCATCAACTTTCCAATAAATCCGTTTCAATCTCCTCTTCTCTTGCCAAAACTTCTTCAAGCGCCTCTTCCAAAAAGTCCTCTTCGCCTTCATCATCACTATTTCCATCTTCGTCGGAAGAAAGGTGCCAATCTATGTACGTTTGCAATAGCTTCAATTCCAACATCAGTCAGACGTTTCTTTCCTGCAAATCAGTTTTAAAAATGAAATATTTTTGTACACTATGGACCGATGTTGCTTATAAGCAACATGAGTTTCAAAAAATTCTGTGTCGCGCAGACCGAAACAGTGGATCTTAATTAATACATAATTTTTTTTAATTCAAAACAAAAAAATTCTGCCTTCCTTTAACACTAAACTTGTGCGCACCTGATCTTCTACTGATAAACACAACAAAACACAAGAATCAAGACTGCGTTGTATTCGCAACTCTCTCATTTTACTCAAAAATAATCACTCTAGTGCATACAGTTTACCGTCACAAATCAGGGGTTGGCAAATCGAGATAAAGAGTGGTAAAATTAAAAGTTGCTTATGAGCAACAGTTGTCTTCTAAGGGTTAAGCGAGTCACACAGATTACATATATGTATAAGTTGTTGAAGAGAGACCTTTTCTTAAGTGCAGAAAGGTGATTTCCTTTCGAGTGAGATATGTTTTGTAGATTTTATAAATTAGTAGAATTTGCAACATAACTGGAAAGGAAAACTTTTGAATGTCAACCTTTTGTAAATACACACTTCGTCAATTTTCTTTGAATGTAATTTGTATATTATAAATCGTATGATAACCCTATGTAAAGAAACCTATAAAATTGTGGAAGCCAAGGCTTTAGACTTTTCAAGACTGATCGGAAAAGAATTTGGCGATCTATTATAATTGCAGCCCTTCAACGTCAAATTTCCACACCGTATAAGCTTGAGATGTTCAGGATATTTGCAACCTCACCTTGGCTGCGACAAGGTAGAGGTTCCCGTCGATATTGGTTACTTTTAACATTTGAAACATTGAAATGTCGCAAATCTTGTTGACGGTTGTTTGATTAGGAGTTCTCCTAATCCCCTTGTGAATTCGCCCCACGGATTAGACTGAAGGTGGTGCCGCGCAGGCTATTCCTTCTGACAGTGCAACCATTGTTCCTAGCTGGTCATTAAAATAGCCGATGACAGTTTTAATGTTATAGATAAGGCATTGCTCGTATCTCATAGAAACTATGTAAACATCCTCTGTGGCGTCGTTCACGCACATAAGACTAATGTATTCAAATCTAGCCTCGATAAAATCGCTCGTTCGCATGCCAGTAACTCAAGACTTCTTTCCGTAGTCTGACTCCAACATCAAATCCGTATCCATTTCTCTTTTGTCCGGCACATCCCATTGCAGTAGTTGGACGATGGTAATATCTGCTTTGCAGCAGTCCAAGGCCTTCGGCTGCACCTGGTCTATAAAGGGACCTATGTTTGGTGATTATCCTCAGTTCGATTGCAAAGGTTTTGAACAGTTAATTCATCCGTATTCAAGGCTTTTTTCAGCTTTGAAAATTTTGTCCTTTTCCTATGGTCGTGCAGTTACCCCGGCGGCACAACTCTCAACCAGGACGTGAAGTTTGTTGGACAGAAGTTATGTACCGGTTCGAGGATGTAAGCATTGCCATTGGTTCGTTAAGGGCTCATCCGTCAAAATCACTTTCTGAGAACCTGAATTAGTCTCGGAAATCTTTACCGGCCTGAGCTCTAAATAAAGTATTTCGTAAAAGCCTGGATAAATTCTCATTCGTGTTGTTCAGGAATTTCGCTTGCTGATGATATTTGATAAACTCCCTCGTCAGAGTATTATTATTTTTTTTAATCAATGGTGTAACCATCTCCAGCATTGCAACGAATACATATTCAGCCATTCCTGAATTTTTATAGCCTTCATCAAAAGTAGACAATTTTCTCAATATCAAAAAATCGCCATGAAATTTCCTTTTCATCGGCCAATTCTCTTTTATCCAAGCTTCGTTTGTTAATTTATTAAATAATATTGCACCGGCTGCACGCAGATACAAATTATTGTATATTTTCGTTGACACTAGTGAAACGATTTAGGCGCAAATATTGCCTCTATATAAAAAATTGAAAAAAAATCGCAACTTCTCATAAACAACTGACTATCGATTGTCAAATTCACAGATAACGTTTACTCAGCATATTACTGAAATTTTGAAATCGTTTCTAAATCATGTTATGCAAATCAGGGATATTAAAATATATTATTTTATGTCTCTCTGTTTTAGAAACTTATTTAGTTATAGGTTTTATCTAGTGATAAGAAACGCTGGTACAGGGTGTACACTCTTCATTTAATCTATTCCACAAATAAAGGGCAGTTCTGACGGTTAATTCTTCAAGGTTCCAATGTTTTTTTTCTGCAAAATCTTTCGAAGATATCTAGTCTCTTCAGATATCATACATGATACCAACTAAATTGAAAATAGCGCAACCAGTTTCTTGTCATTTGCATTACACAGCATCTCATCACAAGCGATTCTATTTATAAATACATTTTGGCTCATTTATATATTTACAACAGATTGTGTATCGTGATTATGTAAATTGAAGAAACGAAATAAATAAAAATTCATGAGATTTGTAGTGATAAAGTTTCGGTGGACAGGGTTCTATGGTGTAATGGTTAGCACTCTGGACTTTGAATCCAGCGATCCGAGTTCAAATCTCGGTAGAACCTTCGAACGTTATTGGTCTTCCTTTTTGTATTTTTATTTCAACATAGGATTTACGTCTATTTTGAATTAGCAAAAATACAGAGTGAAAATAACTTAAAGGTGAGCCAGCAGATGGTGTGGATCTTTGCTGTCAATTACTGTCATTTACTGAATTCAAAGATCTTTTGATCTTCTTGACAGATGTCATAGACTCTTTGGGAATTTCGCTCATGGAGTCGTTTATCACGCCACAACGTTTGTTATTCAATCTGATTACAAAAATGGGCGATCTGTAAAAGAAACATTTCGTAAAGTTCGTCAACATAATCGCCCTAGTAAGTCTGGAATTTATGCAGTGGTGAAGCGTTTTGAAGGAACTGGCTCGGTATCTGGTGAAACTCCATATTAGGATGCTAGGCCAGCACGCACACGCCAAAACATCACCATAGTGAGCGAAAGAGTTCAATATCGACCAGGCACCTCAGTTCGTAGTCGAACTCAACCACTGGACCACACTTATGGCACTTTTCGGCGAATTGTAAAAGTTGGTCTTCAGTTGCAGGCATATAAAATCCAAATTACGCAGCAATTGAATCCTTTGGACTGTCTCCGACGTCGTTGATTTGTTAACTGAATATTGGACACAAATTTGTCATTTCCGGGGACCGGAAAACCCATACGATATTCACGAAAAATCAATGCATTCCAATAATGCGGATTTTGGGTTGATTGTATCATCGACCCTCACTTCCTTCAATCAATCAAATTATTGTATACAAAATTTGAAGATCGCATTGTTTTGGTTAGAGGAGAAGTTGATTGGCCTCCAAGGTCATGCGATTTGATACCTTAACACTTCTTCCTCTGTGATTATTTTAAGAGTAAGCCCTATGCCAATAGCCCAGCGACAAATCAGGATTTCCAACATATCATCTAAAGTGAAATTGCGGCCATTGAGCGACCTATTTTTCAAAGAGTCATCGATAATTTTGACCTTCGGATGGTCGCTTGCAACAGAAGCCGTAGTGGTTACATAAACAATATTGTGTTCTATTCGTTATTGCCATAGACCGAATCAATTAAATTCTACATTAAGTTCAGAATATATGTGTATTTAATTAAATGAAAGCTTCCACAATAGCTGATGGCTCACCCTTTAGTTTGAATGGAGTCGCAAATTCCTAAAAGGTTTCAAGGTTTGAAATAACTATGACCTGACGAGGCAACCAGCATTTAAACTACACCAAGCAGTACATTTTTATGGTTGTAGATACGAAAAGTTAATTTATTGCCCTATTTTCTTAGGCAAGAGTTAGCTCCTCCTATGCACACAGTTTTGGCATAAAATTACGGCTCGTCTTACAACTAGTTTCGATTCATGATCTGTAATAATAGCTCATGATCTATAATGAATCCTGTAAGGACTGGTTTTTATACGTCAGTGAATTCACAACTAAAATCGACTGTGGCTCCAGTTTTCCTGGTACGCACTAGTTTCATTCGTTTTGTTAACCTAATGTCACACAACAGCGATCCACAACATGACCAATATAACCTTCAGATGAGTTGTTGTTCTGTGCATAAAATTGATGGAATGTTCGATATGTTTTTAATTATAACTCAACACTGATTTTAGAATTTATGTTCCACAATTTGGCGAAGTTGTTGAGGTGCAAACCTGTCAATGGTTAGCTATTCAACACTGATGCTTCAAAAACAAATGACAGCTGGCCGGAAACACGGCGCCTCTTAAATAGCTATCTTTTTATAGCGTAATTTTGCAGTACTTTTAGAGAAATCGTAAAGGTCATTAATTCCAACATAAGAGTACACAAAGGTTGTCATTTTCATATTACAGTGCGGGGTGGACCTAGGCCTTAGTCAGCACACATTTTCGATGGTACAACTTGACGTCAAGCTCTGTAAAATACCTTCAAAGCAGCAATCGCAGCTATACTGCTTCCGCAAAATTAGTGTACACTAAGCTTCCACTTATCGGAAAGAGGTCCCATAAAATAACCAGTGGGACCGTAGCTCCGAAACCATACTGCTGGTATCGAGACACATTTAAAACACTAAACAAAAGTTACAATGCAAAAATATGCGTCGGATACGGATGTAACCATTTTTAATAAGAACCCCCACAAACGAAAAAAGGACAGTAATCTTAGACCACGAGCAGCCGAGCAACTAGCCGAAGCCCTGGACTGCTGACATTACAACCGTCTAAACAATGCGATTTGATGGCCTGAACAAAAAGAAGATAAAAAAACTGCGACACCTTCTACTTGGATTGTTATCGACGTCAAAAGCAGGGACCTTTTTGTTTTTGGAGACAAACTTAGGCAAGAGGTCTTGAGTTTTTCGGCATGTGAGCGCGCATAAGGGGGCGAAAACGCGAGATTTAAAAAAATATAATTTTATTCGACTTTCCTCTTCAAATGACAAGACAAGATTAATTTATTACGAATTTTCACCTAACTTGCAAAGGTGAACTTTCGTGTCTGCCGGATGTCGCCAGACGCTTAGCTTCCAAAAATGCATGGAAAAGTTTCACCTGTGCAATTCACACTTTATATTCTAAGAATTACAATTTAGCATTTAGTTTAAAATATTGTTGCTGCTTTGTATCCGGTGGTGTCTTATTGCTGGGTTGGATTCTTATTGATGTGTTATTAGGGTGTTATTGGTTATGTAACTCGCATGTCCTGGTAGGATCTACGAGCAATGCCCCAGCTATGACATTAAAATTGTGCTCGGCGAGGACCCCAAAGCCTTCTTTTGAACAACAAAACTCACCCCATATACTCGTAAGACCTTAATAATCTCAGTCCTAATAATCTATGGTGCAAAGACATGGACATTATCAAAAATGGATGAGGGTTCTCTTGGCTGCTTTGAGACGAAAATTCTTTGGATAATTTTCGGTCTCATCTGTATAGACGGTAAGTGAAGGAGGAGATACAATGATACGAGCTGAATAATGACATCGACTTAGCCAGAAGGGTGGGGTCCAGCGAATGAGTTGGCTGGGTCATGTATATTGGAACGGATAGACCCCAACACTCTGGTCCGGAAAATTAAAGCGGACATCAAACAAAATTACCTCTGTGCACCTATGAGTATGTGTCTATAAATTATGTGTATAGAACCTGATCTTCAATGACAAAAAAAATTGTAAACAAGATCGATATAATCGCTTCTCTAATTACTTCTTGGTCGGATCTTATGCAGCTTAGTTAGAAAAAAGAGTATTACCACCTACTTGATACTAAAATCTTTTTCTTGACTAATTTGAACTTCATTAACAGTCCTTAAGGATTTCAAGCATCATATCCTTTTTTTCTCCGAAAACCCCCAGTCAATTTTATTAAATATAGAAACTTGTGAAAAATCCTTATTGCCATATGCTACCCTATGTTCTGAGTTTGAAAATAAATGACAAGTTTTATCCCTCAAATCCATGTTCTATCGATTTACCCCAGATAACTTGCCGTATAAGTTGGTTCGATTTCTTCAACTAGTTTTTTTCGTGTCTCCCTCCATGAGAAAGTTTTCCCATTTCAAGTCCAATGCTTTATAGGTCATGTAAAAATTCCCAAACACTAACGACCGAGAAAAGTTTCGTTTAAATGGTGCCACCTCCATGTCATCCAGTAGATATTAATCCGTTTCCATTTGGTATATGGCAAAAACTGATTTGTTTAGTTGGCCGATTAAAAGTTGCCCTGAAGCACAAAAAAGGAGTCCACAGCCTTGAGCAAGGAAAATGTATATACTTTGGGCAGAATGTTTGAAGTTCGCAAAGAAACTTTTATACTTTGAGAAGGAAACAACTTTTGATGAAATAGGGCTGAAGTTATTCCAATGAGGGAAGGGAACATATGCACATTTTTCTAGACTAGTGACTATAAATAGAATTAAATTAATCAAAAAAGGTCATGATAATGGACATATAATGTGTCAATCACAAATAATGACAATCCAGACAGATTTGTTGGTGAAGTAAAAATATTTCTGCAATTTATGACTACATTTCAACCTGCTTTGCTGGATATCTCTTAAGCAATGGAACACACTTAGTACGAGACACAGGCGTAGACTATTGCCGTTATAGAGTATCAGCTTAGCCCGTCATCGGTTTACCATTGTACTCGTATACATTGGATCGAAATGCAAAAAATACACTTTTTATCTGATGCATGGGAGTTGGTTGTAGTTTTAGTTTAGTGAAACCCATTACTAGCCGCGTTTTTTTGTATGTTTGTGCTTACAACAATAACATATCTATATACGCTAAGTCAATGTCGATTAATAAATTCATTCAATTATTATTTTAGTCTGCAGGTTGAAAGAGTTATACATTAATATATAAATCTAATTGGCTTTTAGATTATTTTTAGAATTATTGAGAAGGACACACGGAGGGTTAAGTCAAGGAAGGAGACTCTCGGGCTACTAAAACACTACGCGTATGCAAATATATTAGAAGATATGATCTGTAAAGGAATCACCGTAAGTTATTAAATGTATTTAATAAAATTGCATTACACATCCTTCAGAATTTAAGTACAACGATCTGTGCCCTAGAAGGAAAAATACGAACTGTACTCATAGCATATAAGGCGGTGAAAGGCTTTTTTTCTCTAATTTAGGAATTTGCGTTAATGTTTCAGTACATATAAATATAGTATCAATAAGATTTTGAGAAATAAAATAAAAGGTGTCATTGTATAGCCTTATAAAGACTAGTATCGAATGACCCATACAAAATTTAATCTACAATTGCTTTATGGTTTTATGACAAGAATTATATAAAAAAAATACTGAAAATAGTAAATAAATAAAAATAATAATAAATTAGAGATGTAAAAAATATACAGTTAAATTTAAAAAAAAAGTTAAGGAAAAGTAAATAAAACTTAGTGAAAGAAACGTGCAAGAGTTTTTTTTTTAATTAAGAATAAAGAAAATTCCACACTATAGGTATAGTGTTAAAAAAAATTTTTTTATTTGAGAAATATCCAGAGTAAAGAGCCATTTTTTTCACTTTAATAAAAAATAAATTTCATTCTCTAATTATTGTAATTTCGTATAGTCATCGTATATACGAGTATAATAATGTAGGTACAGACACAGTGTAAATGTTTGTGAAATGAGTTTTATTTAACACCAGTATCTTTACTATCGAATTTCTCAATAAAGCACTGCATACGCTGCACATAAAAAAACACTTTAAGTACTTTATAAATAGATATAAAGATGTATTATGGGGAAAATGTGCTGTAATATATCTTCGCGATTAAGATATTATTCGGATTGTATGGTTTTGTGCTACTTACAGTGGATCAAACGTATTACGTAAACGTGGCTTCACGCCAATTTGTAAGGCCAAACTGTAGCTTGGAGTTAGCAACAGTAAGAACAATAAGGTCGTAACAAAAAAGTTTGCGCGTCACACATAACATATACATTTCTTTTCAGGTTAGATGTATGGATTCTCCAACTCAAATTGTTATCAATTAATACACGTAAACATTTAAAACCTTCAACAGATTCAATCTCACAACATATAATAACATTATAATAACATGTGACATATCTACAAAAATTGACATTACCAAAGATATGAACATAGACAATTTTGGACATGCGGGAAAATGAAATACAACATTAATCTCAACCAGATTTACCTTTTTTTTAGTTTGAAAATCATAACCTTAAGTTTTTCGCTTCCAATAAGCTTATGCTTTGGTATGTCCGTCTCTTTTTTTATCACCAAATAAAATAAAGAAGAGTTTGAGTAAATGAAAGCCATATCATCTGCAAAAGCTGTGACATTACTTTTTAGGTTTTGCTTTGAGATAGAGTTCATGTAAATTGAGAATACGATGTGACCTAAAACCCAGCCCTGAGAAACACCAATCCATATTTCCAAATCATTTCTAATAAATCCATTTAGTTTTGCTCTTTGAGATCTTTTTGATAAATATGATCGAAACCGATTCCCAACTAACCCTTGAGTCTTGCTTTGTGGAGTCTATCCAAAAGAATATTGTGAGTGACCATATAAAAGGCCTTGGTCTTGTCAATATATAATACCATAGTACTGTTATTATTATTGCACTCATCGTACATCTCGCTACATAATTTTAAAACTGCAAATTCTGTAAACCTTCTCTCACGAAAACCAAACTGCTGATTATACAAAAAATTGTTTTTGTTTAATAAAGGCAAATTACGGTTTTTCATAAGCTCTTCAAAAAACGTAGAGAATATTGAAAGCAATGATATATATAGGTCTATAGTGGCTAACTGATATTCGATAACCGTTTCAGGGTTCCGTATGTCCGAATGAAAAACGGAACGTTTATATACTATAGGTAGGATCACTCGAGTGTCCGTCTGTCTGTCTGTCACAGCAATTTTGCTCCGAATGTACTGATCCGATTATGTTGAAATTTTGTACGATACTCGTATATATTACTGTGACCCAAATACGGACACATAACGTAAATTGATTAATTTTGAGCATGGGAGTTATTTTTGGGAAATTAAAGAAAAAACAAACTGTACCATATGATATACCAAATGAAAGGGCTTTTTGTACTGGTCTCGATTGTATCTTTTTTATAATTTGAAAATAATCGACTTACCTATTTCATTTTCAATAGTACTATTAAGATTTGCATCCATCTCATCATAAATACTAAAAATAATAAAAATAATTGTTGATAAAGTGAGATGAAATAATGTACTCGTATAAGCTCTAACAGCTCTCGCGTAAGCATTGCCATTGAGCATAAAAGATACGATTTCTCGAGCTTTTATGTACAAAGGTTGATTAAAAGTAATAATGCATACATCGTGGCCGTAAAGTTTTGCATTATCCAAAGTAAAAAGTAAAGTTGTGTATATACATTTAGTATTGTAATTACTTGCTGGTTGATGAATAAATGGTAACAATGAAATTTGAGATGTAAAAAAATTTATCATATTACTTGTTAAACGTTCAATATAACCATTCCAACCGAGTAATGATAAATGTTTCCACTCGCCATATAACCTTAGAACATCGACTTTTTTGAGTAAAGATACTGTTGCTTCACATAAATCTTACTGCTTCCTACTATACTATCATTTTGATAGACTTGCATTGGCACATGAGCTTTGCCGAAAAGGCTTCATTTATTCGTAGTATAGCCTACCTATATATAGTGTGTGATCATACAGGTATGATTTACTCAAACTTATATCTTTACTTATATTGAACTTGTATTGAATGTAGACCGCGTAGTAAGACATGTTAGTATTTCCGATATTTGAAATCGCGATATCTCAGAAATGGCGATTAATAGGAAAAAAGACGTGGCAACAATTTTTGTAGACAATTGCGTGATCTACAACTTTTGTCTGCCATTTTTAAGGGAATACTTATAGTTTACGAGTATATTGCGAAAAAGTCTATTTAAGACTAATATCAATTTTCAGCTCTAGGCGAATTATTATAGGCTTACCACTAACTTTCGTTAATTTGACTGGACTATCAGTAGAATAAGGTTTTTAATAAAGGAAATCAATATATTCTTAAAAGTCTTAACTTAAATTGCGTCTTTGCGCAATATATAACATTTTTCCTAATTCACAGAAATTTGTATTTCTTAGTCACTTATATCTTCTGGGTTACATTGAACAGTTCACGTACATGCGGAGTCAAGCTGTAGTTAAAGTAAATACTTGTGTCGTCAAAACGCCTCCTCGTCTCCTCGATTCCATAATTTCTTCCTTTATATCTCGACAAACCAATTGAATAACAAGAATGTGTCTGTTGTCATCAGAAGAAGTACTTCTGCCTAAAGCAATTGCACCGCCAATTTGTTATTTTTTTTTATTCGATTTATTTTTTTAACATAACAATAGTCTATGTCCTTTTCGCATGTTTGCGCTCCCACACAATCACGAACGATTACTGTTACTATCTGTATCGCATTGGAACTATCATCAACATCGGATATACTAATTCCACCACATTGTTAAGGTTGGATTGATCCAGAAAATTGATTTCATCTCGCAAAACACTGACCTTGGGCTCAAGCTCTGAGTTTTCCGTTTATTGTGTGGATATGCGAGACAAATAGTCTGTTGTTACATTTTTAAATAAATTAATTCACTACAAATTAGTTGCATGTCAATTGTTTCATTTTCTGGTTTTTGTTGTTGACACTTTTGGTTTTTACTTGAACTCTTAAAAGAAGCAAAGATAGCAACACTTTTTGCCGCTATAGAGTTTCTTCCAATAGATGTCAACAGAGAACATCTTTTTTTTTGTTTTTAACGGATAATTTCTTAACACCGCCACGCTGAAAAACAAATTTTACAGTCACTGCATTCTATTTTTGCATCACTTCTCAGAACTTTTTTTTTGCAAATACAACGCACGATTGGCTGTTAAGGCCTTGTTTATTTTGTTTTCTTCACTGGTCAAGATTTCCGGTAATCCCACAGACTTAAGTCCACAGAAGCTGTTAACCCCACAAAACAAAAGGATGAACTCGACTAGTGTGAGCAGATGCATCGCGCCGTACATGATATGTGTGAAATATTAGAGGATAATACTCGTACCAGTATCTCCAATAATCATACACTCCATCTCTTGGAAGCATATTTTCAATAGAAAGGGCTAATAAAATAATGGATGAAGACCAGGCGTTTATCAGTTTATCATTATCATCGTCGTTGTATTCCCCAACAACCACTCGTAAAAGGAAGTCCGCGGATGATGGATACTTTAAGGTGTTTTTAAAAATAAACATTGGATGCTGCAGGCAGATCGACAAGATTAGAAGGCGCAGCAGACAGTATTTGTTAAAAGGATGGAATAATCATTAGAAAGAAAGCTGAACGGGAGTAATAGAGACTGAGTATTGGTGAAACTTTATTAAAAAATCTATTATCTAATATTTACTATTAATCTTATTTTTCTTTTGTTTTTTGTTTTTTAGAGTACTCTCCTCTGCTACCAAACACCAGGAAAAACGCTCACAAATTGAAGGTCTGCCAAAGCCCACATAAAAAGTTAGTAATTGGATATAATTATATCAAGTAGATTTGTAAGTAAATTCGAACGTATTTTATTTTTCTTGCAGCATACGCAGTTTATTTCGATTTGCACCGCCGACTGTACTTACATAGCTTCTGAACAACAAGTACCAGAAATTCTTTAATACATTTTTTTTTACTCTGTCCTGGTTTTTTTGGGTTTTGGCTCGTCTGAGAAGCGCCATTTCGATGATTGTTGGTTAGTTTTGATGTCATATTTATAGACTCATGTTTTGTCACCGGTAATGATGCCAGTTATAACATTTTGGCTCATATATGTCATTTCTTAAGCGATGCTGTTTCTGCAGCAAATTCATCACACTTGGCACAAGCCGCGCTTCAACTCGTCTCATGCCCAAAACATCGGGTATAACGCTCTGCTGCTTCGAACTAGACACTAGGATCGGCTGCTTTCTTTCGATCCGCGAGGACACTTTTCTTAACTTTTTCGATGTTTTCAGCAGTCATACTGGTTGATGATGACTGGAACGAGGCAAATCATCAACCACAGAAGGGCCCGCTTTAATCTATTTGTACCACCCGTACGTTTGTATTTTCGACATTGTCGACTCCCTGTAGGCTTACTTACTTACTTTAGGTGGCGCTACAGTCCGGGGTGGACCTGGGCCTCAGTCAACAAGCTTCTCCAGCCAGCTCGATCCCTGGCTAGCTGTCTCCAGTTTCGCACGCTAAGTTGGCTGAGGTCCTCTTCCACTTGCGTGCGCCACCTGAGTCTTGGCCTTCCTCTACTGAGCTGTCCCTCGGGGGCGAATTCGAAGACTTTTCGGACGGGAGCATTGGTGTCCATGCGCTCTACATGACCCAGCAATTTCAGTCTTTGGATCTTCACTCTTCTGGCTAGGTCCATGTCGCTGTACAGTCCATACAGTTCGTCGTTGTATCTCCTCCTCCACTCACCGTCAATGCAGACGGGACCGAAGATCGCCCGTCCATGTCCATGCCTCTGCGCCATAGAGCAGGACCGGGATTATTAAAGTCTTATAAAGGGTGACTTTTGTTGTCCGAGAGAGGGCTTTGCTACTCAATTGCCTTCTTAACCCAAAGAAACAGCGGTTGGCAAGAGTTATTCTTCGCTTGATCTCAGCGCTGGTGTCGTTGTCTGTATTTATAGCGGAGCCTAGGTAGACAAAGTCCTTAACTACCTCAAAGTTATATCTGTCGAGGGTGACGTTCTGTCCGAGACGTCGGTGTTGGTTGTCCTTTTTGCTTGACAGCATATACTTGGTCTTGCCCTCATTGACCGCTAAACCCATTTTCGCCGCTTCCGTCTCAATACTCGCGAAAGCGCCACTGACATCACGCTGCTTTCTCCCGATTATGTCAATATCGTCGGCGTATGCGAGTAGTTGGACGGACTTTTGAAAGATAGTGCCTCTTGTGTTTGCTCGTGAGTTTTGCACTATTCTTTCAAGTACGATGTTGAAAAAATCGCACGACAGCGCATCGCCTTGTCTAAATCCTTTCTGGACATCAAAGGTCTCGGTGAGATCTTTACCGACCTTGATGGAGCAGCGTGCAAGTTAACGCATGGCGCAATCACACAACACTTACGCAGGAAGTGCTTAGATAGCAGAAATTACAGCAGCAACCGACACGACGCAGACACAACACTTAGGCAGAAAGTGCTTAGATAGCAGAAACTGCAACAGCAACGACACAATCCAACGCCCAGACCAAATCATAGAACAATATCGCATCCCATAAGTGTTAGGTTTCATTTGGTAGAATAATTGATTTGTATGACTCAAGCCCACCCAACTTGATCAATCATAAAATGTATAAATAGATCAGTAAAATAAATTGAAGAGTCAGTTGAAGTTCAGTATCAGTGTAATGAACGAACTTGCTCAAAAGATTAATAAATAATATATTTTTTTTATTTAAATAAAATAGAAAAAATGTAATTGGCGCCCAACGGTAGGCAAGTAAAAAAAAAAAAAAACCAGAAAATAAAAAGTATGGTGTGAAAAGAAAAGTGAAACAAAACCCACAAGTGAAAAAAAAACAAGTATCCCAAAAGGGAGAAAAGTAAAAAAACAAAACCCTTAAGTGAAGAAAAAATAAGTATCCCAAAAGGGAGAAAAAGAATAAGAAAGTGAACCAAATAAAGTGTACAAGAAGAAAAACCACAAGAAGAAAAACCACAAGAAGAAAAACCACAAGAAGAAAAACCACAAGAAGAAAGAAAAAGTATCCAGTAGAATTTTAAGGTAGAATCTAAAAAAGGTTATATAATATATTATATAAAAAATAATTTGAAGAAAAATATTTAAAAAAAAAAAAAAATCTTTTTATAATTAAGAACTTAATGTATGTAAAATTGATTTAATTAAAATATTTGAAAGTGAGTTTTTAAAAGAAAGATTAAAAATAAAATACAATTTAGTTTTTGAAAGAAAGATTAAAAATAAAATACAAGTATAAAATTTGTGAATAAATTTAAAAATGGCGGTAAATAATGAAGACTTAATAGCTCGGCTTATCGTAGCCAATACAGCCTCCCTCAAAGCTGAAATCGACAGCTTAAAGACTCAATTGTCCTTAGTGACAGGTTTGAATGTAGTCACAGACTATTCTCCACAGACAATTGATGACGACATTGTCTGCAACGAATCACTAGATGTGATTAAATCTTTACCAGAATTCTCTGGTAACTCAAACACCTATGTTAGCTGGCGAGAAGCTGCTAACAATTCAATGAGCCTTTATAGGAAAGGTAGCCGCAAATACTTTGCTGCCCTTACTATATTAAGGAACAAAGTCACGCTTAACGCGAATGATACTCTAACCAATCACGGAACGGTACTCAACTTCGATGCAATTTTTGCACGCTTAGATTTTGCATACGCAGACAAGAGACCAGCTCATATAATCGAGCAGGAACTCAGCGTATTACGACAAGGAAACTTGCCAATAATCGACTACTATAATTTAGTCAACAAGAAGTTGACCTTATTAATAAATAAGACCATTATGACGCACGGTATGGACACGACACTCACGAAAGAACTTTATAACATCAACAGACGTAATGCTCTTCGCGTATTTATAACAGGGCTTAACGCTCCTTTATCAAACATTATATTCTCTCTATCCCCCGAGGATTTGCCTAGTGCTTTAGCGAAAGCACAAGAATTGGAATCAAATAATTTAAGAGCCAATTTTGCTATGCATTTCGGCCGTAACCAATCCACATCCAACACTAATAATAATAATAATAATAACAGGAATAATAATTATAGAAATAACCTTAGGTTCCCACAAAATAACAATCCGAATAATAACCAAAGTAATAACAATAATAACAAGAGAAATAATCCCCCAAAACCGGAACCAATGGATGTAGATAGATCAAAACAAACCACGAATAAACCAAATTATAATAATAATAATTTCAGGCAGGGTAACACATTCCCTAATAACAACCCCCATAATCCTAATAACCATTATCAACAAAGATTTAACCAACAGGTTGAGAAGAGGCCACACGAAAGTGTTCACAGTAGTTCACAGCCTCAAAATAAAAATCAAAGGGTAAATAACATAAATGAGGACGCTTTTTTAGAAGATCGCCTCGACTGCCCTATATATTCAGACAAAACAATAGAACCGGAAAGAGAATAAAAATTCTCATAGATACAGGTGCTACAAGTTCTTACTGTAGACCTAATATCTTATCGTTTAGACAGGAATTAGCGATTAAGAAGAGAGTTAAAACCATTAATGGGTACTCTATTATCACACATTTTTATGAAGGTAATATATTTAATAAAAAGATAAGATTTTATGAATTAGCAAATCTGGAAGCAGATTTATTGATAGGTTTTAACGTTATAAACGAAAGCGGAATAATATTAGATTTTAAAAAAGGGACACTAACTCAAGGTGGAAATAGTGAAGATATGTTTACCTCGGAAGACGGTTCCGAAACAATAAAAGAAGAAATAAATCAAATTCAGAATCAAAATAAAGATGATTCATCAGAAACCTCTAAGATATTAGTTGGAAAAACTAATAGCAAGGAAAAAGAAATATTAGTTGAAGGAACTAATAACAACGTAAATAAGGTCAATACACTAAATATTGACGAAATGAGGAACGAAATTGTAAATCAAGTAAAAACAATGCATTCCAATATAAATACGAATTTGTTGTTTAGAACAGATGTAGAGGCAACAATACGCACAACTGTTGAAACTCCTATATGGAGCAAACAGTATCCTTACCCTCTATCTGTTAACTCGTTTGTGAATAACGAAATTAAAAAGTTGTTGAATGAAGGAATTATTCAACCAAGCAAAAGTCCATATAACTCGCCTATATGGGTAGTGCCGAAAAAAGGCATTAATGAGGATGGAACACCCAAGCTTAGAATGGTAATTGACTATAAAAAACTAAATGAAAAAACTGTATCTGATAAATATCCGATACCCGACACAAATGTTATATTGTCAAATTTGGGTGGATCGAAATATTTCTCTACCATTGACCTAGAATCAGGTTTCCATCAAATAAAGATGAACAAAAATGATATTGAGAAGACTTCCTTCGCAGTAAATAATGGGAAGTATGAATTTTTGAGAATGCCATTTGGGTTGAAAAATGCTCCAAGCATATTCCAAAGAGCGATGGATAACATACTGCGTGAACACATAGGAAAAATCTGTCACGTATATATCGATGATATAATTGTATTTTCGGAAACTTTAGAAGACCACGGGAAGCACTTAAGAAAAATAATCGAAACGTTGAAAAAAGCAAACATGAAAATATCTTTGGAAAAATCGAAGTTTTTTAAATCAGAAGTAGAATATTTAGGATATATTGTAAGCCATAATATTATTAAGACAGATCCCAAGAAAATTGAAGCAATATCGAATTTCCCAATACCTACAACCTTAAGACAGTTAAGAAGCTTTTTAGGTATGACAGGATACTACAGGAAGTTCATAAAGAACTATGCCACTGTAGCTAAACCCCTAACAAAACATTTATTAGGACAAAATGGGAAAGTCTCCCAACATTTATCAAAGAAAACAGTAGTCACATTAGACCAAGAGGGAATTTCAGCCTGTCAAAAATTGAAAGATTCATTAATAAATGAAGTAGAACTCGTACAGCCAAATTTCAATAAGAAATTTATTCTTACAACAGATGCTTCAAATAATGCAATAGGTGGTGTACTCACACAGGAAGGTAGACCAATAACTTTTATTTCCAAAACTCTAGATTCAACGGAACAAAATTATGCGACAAATGAGAAAGAACTTTATGCCATTGTTTGGGCTTTGAAAACCTTGAGAAACTACCTTTATGGAGTTTCAGATTTAGAGATTCATACGGATCACCAACCATTAACCTTCGCGGTATCAACCCGCAATCCTAATGCCAAAATGAAAAGATGGCACGCTTTTATTGAAGAATATGCTCCCAAAATAATATACAAGCCAGGTACGACAAACATAGTCGCAGATGCACTTTCTAGGCAAATTTTAAATAACTTATCAGACGGATCTTCAATAACAGGAACACAACATTCCGCTGAAAGCAGCGATAATTCGGAAATTAAGGAAACTTCAAAACCTCTTAATCAATTTAAACAGCAAATATTGCTGAGCAAAGCTAATTTTACTATTCATGAACAGGTCAGAAATTTTGGAAAAACCAGGCACATTATAGAATATGATACCGTAGTTAACCTTATAACAATTTTAAAAGAATATATCCAACCAGGGATAATCGCAATACATTGTACGCCGGAGGATCTGTATGAAATTAAAGGAAAATTGAAAGAAACTTTTAATAATAAATTTTTGTATGCCAAAAATTTTCCAATAGATATTACAAATAGTGAGGATCAACATGTGATAACAGAGCAAACACACACACGGGCACATAGGAGTTACAGAGAAAACCTCAAACAAATTTATAAATCATATTATTGGCCCGAAATGAGTAAACAATTCAAGGAATTCGTTAGAAATTGTGAAATTTGCAACAAAAGCAAATACGATAGACATCCAACAAAGATACCAATTGGAGAGGCTCCAATTCCTAAGAAAGAGGGGGAGCAGGTACACCTAGATATATTTTTCGCTCAACAATTAAAATTTTTAACTTGTATTGACGCGTTTTCGAAATTCTTAGTTGTAAAATTAATTGAAGATAAAACAAAATTAGACGAGAAGGTTTTAGAATTACTACAAAGTTTTCCAGAAGCTAAAAGAATAACAATGGATAACGAACCAGGTTTTTCATCAGAACAATTTAAAACTTTAATGAAAAGATTAGGCATTGAGATATATTTTTGCGATCCTAAACATAGTACATCAAATGGCCAGGTAGAAAGGGCACATTCCACTTTAATTGAAATTGCAAGATGCTTAAAACAGGAATTTTATCTAATAAGTGATGTAGAATCAATCTTTAGAGCCGCACAACAATACAATAAAACAATTCATTCAGTTACTAACCAAAAACCTTATGAAGTTCTCTTTAATAAAGTAATACATATAGATATAGAATCAAAGCTAATAGAAGCTCAGAGGAAAATGTTAGAAAGAGATAATAAAAATAGAAATACTAAAACTTATGCTCCCAATAAAGTTATTTATGAAAAAATTGTAGGAAATAGAAACAAACTTTTGGCAAAATATAAAAAACAAAAAGTCAAGGAAGATCTAGGAAATAAAGTTAGAATCCATCAAAGAAATAGAATAGTACATAAAGACAATATTAAGACTTAGAATTTTAAATATCTTTCCAGGAAAATGATCTGGATAATTTCGTTAATACTAATAGACATAGCGTCCACAGAAATAACTGACTATACTCGAGAAAATTACGTACTTATAGAACAAGGCAATACGGCAATCTACGAAGATTACGGTGACATTTTCCATATTATCAATTTAACTTATATAAACGAACTAGTAGAAGAAACGCAAACTCATTTTTAGAAATACAATAATTATACAAAATACGAAGTTATTACCGACGAAGATAACAATTTATACGACAATAATTATAATAACGATGTAGAAATAAGTTTAATTAAATCATTATTAGGACAGTTACGAATGACAAGACACAGAAGCAAGAGAGGAATCAATGAATTAGGATCCATTTGGAAATGGATAGCAGGAACACCAGACCATGACGACTTAGTACTTATAACAAATAAAATTTCAGAACTTACAGACAATAATAACAAACAATTCATTACAAATTCCGAAATATTTAATTCAATCAATAAATTATCTAATTCAATCAATGACTTAGAAATACAGTCGAAAATAAGAATAACTAGGGAAAGAAATAAACTGATAATTACAGAATTGCAAAATACAATTCAAACATTAACTTTCGCTAAAATTGGTATATTAAACCCAGCTATTTTAAACCTTCAAGAAATTAAAGAAATTTCAAATCACGAACATGAAAGCGTTACTTTAACGGACTTAATGGATGTTTCTAAATTTAAAATTATACAAAATAAAGATGTCATAGTTATTCATATTAAATATCCAATAACTAAAATAAATTGTATTTTATTTGAAGCAAGGGCCATAAGCCATGAAGACGGAAAACTTATAATAAATAATGAAATTGTAAAATGTAATGATAAGTTTTTAAATGTTAAAAAGTGTAAGATCGAGTTGAGAAACATATTTTGTATTTTAAATTTAGTAGAATCATGTTTAACAGATATATTAAATAATAATAAAGGGCAATGCTTAAAAATTAAAGAAAAAAATAAAAAAATTGAAATTATAAAAGATGGAGCGATATTAGTTTCCGGCAAACACACAATCGATGGACATCCAGTGGAAGGCGTCTATTTAGTTACATTTGACAATACAACAATAATCGACAATACGACATATCAAAACCCGACGTCAGCAATTTGGAATTACCTAAAAACAAGCCATTTAAACAATTACGACACAATTGAATATATAGAATCCGAAGATAGAGAATTAAGATTCCAGAATATTAATATAATTCATTCCATGAAAAAAGAAATTACAAATCATCCGATTTCATCCACAACAACATTCATGTTAATAATCATAGTCATCAGTTTTACCATATACGGTATAAGGAAAAAGTTCCCCATACAAATTTCAAGAAATATAAACAATACAAAGGAAATTGAAGAAATCGTTTTCAGCGAGCTGAACACCAAAATTAAAAACCTATCCGAAAAGTTTGAAGAAACGGGACGTTTCTCTTAAGAAAGAGGGGAGTTAACGCATGGCGCAATCACACAACACTTACGCAGGAAGTGCTTAGATAGCAGAAATTACAGCAGCAACCGACACGACGCAGACACAACACTTAGGCAGAAAGTGCTTAGATAGCAGAAACTGCAACAGCAACGACACAATCCAACGCCCAGACCAAATCATAGAACAATATCGCATCCCATAAGTGTTAGGTTTCATTTGGTAGAATAATTGATTTGTATGACTCAAGCCCACCCAACTTGATCAATCATAAAATGTATAAATAGATCAGTAAAATAAATTGAAGAGTCAGTTGAAGTTCAGTATCAGTGTAATGAACGAACTTGCTCAAAAGATTAATAAATAATATATTTTTTTTATTTAAATAAAATAGAAAAAATGTAATTTGCATTCTCCATCGTCATCCTGCACAGACATACGAGTTTGGCAGGGATGCCAAAACTAGACATTGCTCTATATAGCTCGTCTCTATAGATGCTGTCATACGCGTAGTTAGGCTGCCGTTAAAATTTTCAATGCTTCTGCACATGATATTTTATTAGAAGATCGTAGAGCACAACAAACACTGACTTGCTAACAAGGCTATCAAGAAACAAGTCAAACAGTTATTTGAGCTCCAGATAACAGATGCACCAACCTAAAAAAAAGCTTTTGACGATATCGAAATCGCGGTTTGTTTTTCTTCTATTTTGGCAAATACCTTTTTTTCCATTTATGAAGATGTGTTGTACCTGGAAAAAAGCCAAGTCCCTTTTGGTTCCAATAACACTAAATTCAGGAGATAAAAACGGAATCACTGGTCTCTTTGAAGGGCATTCTAGAAATCGACTTTTGCTATGATGATATCTCTTAAATAAATAATTTGAGGTCCTGAAAAGAGACAGCGGCTCTACCTCCTTTGATGCCTTTAGCAAAAAGTAATTTTTCGAATTATTGGGTCTATAACTTAATTCGTGCGGTTTGCTAAGTGATGACGTAATTTGTATTATTCCATTGTTATTATTCCATTGGAACATGCGTTGGAAAGCTACTGTCATTGTACGTCATTTCAGTATATGTCATTCATTTGAAGCGTAAACAAAAATAATTTTTTTTCACTCAAATATGTCGAACTTTGTGCCTGAAAAAGTGTTTTTGCGGAGAGTTCTTCTTCATTACTTTAATATGAAGAAAACTGCTGCCGAAAGTCATCGTATTTTGGTGGAAGTTTATGGTGAACATGCGCTAGCTGAGCGAACGTGCCAAAAGTGGTTTGCACGATTTAAAGGTGGTGGTTTTGGCTTGGAAGACGATGAACGTCCTGTGCAGCCAAAAAAGTTTGAAGATAAAGAACTGGAAGCATTACTCTTTCAAGATTGTTGCCAAACACAAGAAGAGCTTGCAGAATCTTTGGGTGTCACTCAAACAGCCATTTCAAAACGTTTAAAAGCAGCTGGATACATTCAAAAGCAAGGAAATTGGGTTCCATATGAACTCAAGCCGAGACGTCGAAAGATGGTTTTGCATGTCCGAAATGCTGCTGGGACGCCACAAAAGGAAGTAATTTTTGCATCGGATTGTTACTGGTGATGAAAAATGGATCCATTACGACAACCCCAAGCGCAAAAAATCATATGTGAAACCCGGCCAACAAGCCAAATCAATGGCAAAACCGAATATCCATGGCGCGAAGGTAATGCATCTGAGATCAGATGGGTGTGCTGTAATATGAGCTGCTAAAACCGGGCGAAACCATCAATGGGCAACGCTACCGAACACAATTAATCCGTTTGAAGAGAGCAGTAGCCGAAAAACGCCCGGAATATGCGACCAGACACGAGGCAATAATTTTCCATCATGACAACGCTCGGCCCCACGTTGCTATTCCGGTTAAGAACTATTTGGCAAACAGTGGATGAAAAGTCTTACCCCACCCGCCTTATATCCCAGACCTTCCCCCTTCTGACTACCATTTATTCCGGTCGATGCAGAACGCCCTAACTGAAATACGGTTCACATCAGAGCAGAATATCAAAAACTGGCTTGACTCATCCTGGCTGCCAAGCCGGCGCAGTTCTTTTGGGATGGAATCCACAAATTGCCAGAAAGATGGGAAAAAGTCATAGCTTCAGATGGGCAATACTTTAAATAATACTATTCGACATGTCGTTCTTAAATAAACGTTCAAATTTTGAAAAAAAAACCGCACGAATTAAGTTATATACCCAATATTTTCTGCCCCTGAAAATAAAATAATATAATAAAATTTGACGCCTTCTGATTGAAGAATGTATCTACAGCATTTTCGCATTTGCATTTTCAGGAATGCTTTCAAGCGGTTGTTCTGGCACACTGTCAGTGCACAGATAATCTTTAACTATGAATACGAGTATATTTTGTAAAACGCATGCACTCGCAATGATCGTATTCTGCGAGTCCGTTTGCTCCGTAATCTTCAAAAGCATCCGGAATCTACCCTTGAGAAGCCCCAAAGTATGTTCCATCGTCATTCTAGGGGTTAAAAAAAAAAATTTTAGATAGCCAAATCTTGATCTCCTTCCTTGAGATATCCCAGTCATAAAAACAGACTGGGAATATAATACTGGAAATTAAAAAAAAAATTATTTGAATATTTAAGAAGAGGATTATTTGTATGTATACTCGTATTAAGTAATCCAACGTTGACCTCTGTAATCGCATATGGGACTTAAAGTCGTCGTTGCTACATGCTCCGATGGTTTCCATACAATTGGAAAATGTTGCATGCTGCTCTTGTTCCAACTCCGATTCTTCGGAACTGCTACTCGGGGCGCTAGAAATTGAACTTGAGCTTTCCGAGAAAATCATCGACAGCGTTTCCTCCAAATTCTGTCTATCCCTTTGAGAACTGCTTGCGGTATGCATTAATGAATTTATTGCTTAAGACAATTAATTTTTCTTTCTGTCGAAGTTAAGTATTTATTTCCAATCCTTACAAGAACTTTTTAGCGTTTTACGTTTTTAGAACTTCAGTAATTATTTTATTCCAATTTTCTTCAAGTTATCAACTGACAACTGTGTCATTAAGCGGAAATGGTTGTTTTCTTATGACAATAGCTACAATCATATTCAAAGTCCCCATACTAACATGATAAAGTTAACGTCAACGTCCAAATTATTTTTTGGGAAAATCAACAAAAATAAATAAAAAATAATGGGCGTGTGTTTGTTTTATTGAAAAACTAGCATTTTCCTCTTCATGTTTTAATTTTCTTTCCTGTGCATATGTGATACATGAGCGTAACGATTATATGATCATGTATCATATTAGACTCATAGGACGTATAGATAAGCTATCATAGCCGTACACTCTTGTATCATATATCATCTATGATCATCCTTATGCGTTACCTCCTGCGAGCGGTCAACTTACAGTTGTCAAAACCTCGTATTGAATCCATTTCAGTGAGTTGGCAAGTGTTTCTTACAAAGTGATATAATAATATAAGTGTAGAAATAAGTGGAAGGACCTTTTTGGATAAAGAAATGACACTAATTGTGAAGATGGAAGATGATGTAGACGGTGAGGAAGATGGGGTAGGAAATGATTTTAGTGCCGGGAACAAGGACAACTTCATCTCTTCCGAAGCAGAATTATCAATAGATACTGACAAACAAGGAAAAGATATAAATAAATCTGCAATTTTCATAAGAAAAATTAATTCTTTAATATTCTTAATAAAAAGAATAACTGGTGCTTATAAATATTATAATATAAAAACGCTTTATTTGAATACTATTTTTAAAAAAGGAAAAAAATCATTAAAAGAAACAAAAATTAACGACGCTAAAGTCTTAGTAAATCTACAAGCTCAAACATAGGAGTATTTTGAAGTCAGGTGTAATAATTTGATAAAAACGATATCAATCTACCCTTTTGTTAGATTTCATTTAAGCTCTTTAACACTATTAACTTTGAAATACGAGTATATTGGGGGGGGTATGGTTTTTTTTCCCAAAATAGAATTTCTTTTAACTGGGTGTCGCTGGGTATATTGTGCTCTCTTAGCCGATGCTCTGTGGGGCTGGGATCAGAACTTTGTTGAGACTTATTAGGCCTGTGGAGAGAATCAAAAGCATTTTGCAATAAAATTGTCATTTTTAATTATTATTAACACATCACAAGGTCAGACATTCAACGTTGCGGTCTAAGACCTAAGCGTTGAGTGTTTTTCCCATGGACAGCTACACGTAGCTCCTACGTGGGTCAGCCGCAAACATTGTTTATAAAGAAATTCTATATATACTTCACATTCTTAAATTTGTTTTATAAATTACATCAGTGCGAAGCCGGAGCGGGTCGCTAGTTTCTAATAACTTTAGCAACCATGCATATATAATATTCAACGCATGAATATGCTTCATGCTGCTGTAGTGCACAGCCTAAAAAATCTTCGATTGTGTAGAGATTCGATCATCCCTATGTAGATGGTAAATATACCTGTCAGCACCATTTAAGGACACTTACAGTTTATAATATACTACCTTTCCGTATGCTATCATAGGAAGGCACAAGCTTTCTACATATTTCAAGCTGAGTGAAACTAACTGGAATCCAAAATTTGCGTATAATTCATTAATACAACCAATCAACAAGCTTGATTTGATTGTAAGAAGATAGATTCCAATATATGACAAATTCGAGGCTTATTGCAGTGTCAACTGTCTTCATTTTAGTCCCTGATTGTAAGATATCCGGAACAGAAGGTACTTCAAGAGATCTCTTAGTGATAAACGAGTACTGGTTAAGGACCAGTCTATTAGTCATTAGCAATTGACCAATCGCGATCTTGATTTAACTTCAAAACAAGCTCTTCCACCGAGAAATAAAGTTGAAAGTTGAAGATCCAACGACATTCTTGAAGATTCACGAACGAAAGAAAAGAGAATACAAATGACAATTTACCATTTAACAAAAGTAAAGTTTAAGAAGGGCAAAAATTTTGGGGCTACAATTAAAACTACATCGCTGAAAAAATAGAGAAAAGTCTCCTACTATTTGTGCTTTCTACATAAGGTGAGGTATTCCTCTATCGGATTGCTTCTTCGTGTTAGATTCGAATATTCTTCTTGCCGGAGCATTACTGTAGGTTCGTTTTACATGTCCTTGCTATTTCAGGCGACTCATGCACAGTTTCCAACCAAGGTCGATGTCGCTATGTAGCTCGTACAGTATGTTTCTTACAATGCAATATAAATCAAAAGATCAAAAAGATCAAAAGATATCGCAAGGTCAAGCAGCAACATTGGGCTCGCCGAAAACCAGCAGAAAATCAAGTACAATACGTGAGAACCAACATAGCAAAGGTGCATGTATAAAAACTGCTATATTTTTGGTAATTGGCCTCCACTGATCCGTATTCGTACCAGTGGTAAACGGTCTGCATATATTGGAGGAAGTTCAAATAGATGATCAATGCAAGGCAATGAAGCAGTGAAGATCAGCTGTAATTTCTATTGGAAGATCCGCAATCCTAAGGTCCATGATCAGACGAATCAACGGTAAGACATCACTTAGAAGGAAGGCAATTATGAAATCATAGACTCACCTCCACTTATTCCACCACTCGAATTGTGACGATAAGGAAACTTCTTTAAAATTTAATTGAATTTACTTTTTTTCATTACATATCATTTAGGGGCTTGTGCTTCCAGTTGTGCACAGTACCTACATTATATAGATATCCTTCACCGCGCAAAAAAAAGATTTTTTTCTAACTGCAACGTCAAGACAGTCAATTTTAATTTTTGTAAGTGTCCTTGCGATACGATGTCGTTGAGTCTTTTACTCCGAAGCCTCTCAACCCAACGGGACGGAATATTTTCCGAGGGAATTTTTTCTTGTAACGAGTCTCCTTACTTTTTCTGGAAAAAGTCTTACTACTCAATTGCCCAAAGAAACAGAGATATGCAGTTTTCGTTCCAACACTAATGAACACACTGGTAACCGTCTGCTGAATTTGGTGGACAGACTTTTGAAAAATTGTTCGTCAAGTGTTTGCTTGTGAGTTCTGTATAATTGTATACGCATAATTCTACCTTAATACTCGTAACATTAAAAACGTCATATGACAGCGTGTTACCACGTCTTAAAGCACCCCACTGAAGGACCTTAAAACAGTACTGGAACCCAATCCTGAATCTCCAGGAAGATCGATATTGTTGCCTTGCATTTGATTTTTTTTTTATTCAAAGGACATAGTTGACTGTGGGTACTCCGAAGGTTATCCCATTTAAGATTAAAATTCTGCAGATAAAAACACTCTAATAGCGTTCAGTACGATAAGGTAGATTTTTTGCCATCCCAAGTTTGTTTCCATTAAGGAAGGACACCAAACATTGAGTCCTCCGGCCAGCTTACTGAACCATAATGTTAGTTTGGGTGGAATTTATATCACTATACAAATATAGGAGCTCTTCTTAAATCAGCTCAAAGGAAACCAAGCAATCTAAATAAAGGATGCCTTTTGCCTTCTTTCATATAAAATATGTGAATGTGGTATCAGGAACACCCACAAGTCGACCCACACTTGTCGATAGCTCTCCCACGCTTTTCGGCTTTCTCTCTTTTGTTTTTATCCTTAACATTACCATAAGGATTCCATCGATTTTTTTTAAAGAAAGCGTTCTTCTATCCATTTGCAGTGACCTTGAATCTTGATGAGTGTGAAATACTTTATAAACTGTATCCAGCGATATAAATTACCAACACTGCAACACACAAAGCCCACATGGCCTCAGTGGGCTTACATTGTTCTAATCCCTGCATTTGAAGTTTGCCTAGGATATTCTTCTGTCTACGGGTATCCCATTTAGATCTATAGGATATGTCATGCTGATGGATAGCTGTAGCAACACTGAAGGATATCAGAAGAACCATGCATTCAGCATTGCTATTACTTCATAAATATATACATCAACTCGACAGATATGTGCATGTACGGATAATGGGGTAAAATAAGTACAAAAAATATTTAACAAATGCTGTAGAGAAAGAACCTCCAGATCTAAATGAAAATCCTTTTGTTTGATAGCAGGGGGGCAAACAGCAATTATAATTTTCCATTACCATGCAATACGGCCAAAGGCACAATCAGTAAGAGAGTGACGTAGGTGTACTAACACCACATACTCATCACGAACCTTAAATTGAACGTAAACGAAGAAATGGAAAATGGAAATCCTTGTACAGTATAAGAGGTGATGTAAGTGATTACTACAAACATGGATATATCTATTACTGTCATATGCAGAGGTTTTATGTATCCTTAATGAATTTTATACTGGTGATTACTTTAATTTAAGACCATGACATCAGATCTTCCTAAGTTATATATCGTACTATGGACTAGCTAGATGGATACGAATATATTTAGCGGTCGACTTAGAGGGAATCCTATACAGTTTAAATAAGTCTACAGAAATCCGGCCTAATTCACAAGCCGCAGAACATCAATAAAAATGTTGTCAAAGAGCCATCAGGAGGCTGTTTGGGCTCTGATTTCTTTCAAAGGCGGATGGTAAGAAACCATCCGATTGAACATGTATGAAGCGGGTAAGTGCACGGACGAAAGCTGTTCCCAAGCTCTACGAACAGAAAAGAAGACAAATAGAAGGAGTACGAGAAGTTTGCAATCGAGGAAACGGAGAGATAATGTTGGAGTAATTGCATCCGAAATGTTTATCAGAAAATAAAGTTACATGCTAAAACCTGAAAAAGAGCCTCCGAATATAAACATACCAACCATTTTTTTAAATTTCCCGATTACTGAAGTTCCCTTTCAGTAGTTCAATTGTTTGACCAGCTGTGTGGCATCTGACACCATCTTGTTAGAACCACATGTCACTTATGTCATGTCTGTCAAATTCTGGCCATGGCACAATAGCGAACTCCATGGACCTAAACATGGCATTAAATCAAACAACACGGCCATTGGGGATACAATGGGGTTGTTGCTAAATTCGCGAATTTAAACTTTAAAATTTTTAATTATCAGCGGAGCCGGGCTACCGGCAACCAAATCAAACTGTAAACAAATAAAAACGAGAGGAAAAAAAAACCGCAACCACACGGATGGTGGTTGAGATGTGAATGAAGGGGAAATATGCAAAACCGAATGGAGAGCCCAAAAGGGAATCGCGAAAATTGCAACAAGCAGCTGTGATGTAGCTGCACACGCCGGCTGCTCAGCAAGGGGGGGTTCGAAGATCATTTCAAGCAAAAAATAGTAAACACAAGATAGGCGCCACCCAATTTTTGTTGCGAAAATTGGGAAAACAGGTGAAAGAAGAATGCACAAATTGTTTTTCCCTAATGGGGAATTAATACGTGTATTTTATCAAAGAGTGGGATACAGGGTGCCGAAAAGAAACGGAAGCCTGAAATGTTTTTTTTTTTTACTCTAAAACTCTAAAACTAGTACTTCGGCCAACGGAGGGCTCATAATTCCGCGTTGTCGAGAACGGTAACCAGAACGGGTCGCGCACTTTATTAACTAACCGTCTCACTACGGTAAAATTTCAAACGGTAAGGAGGCTTACGGTTACAGTAATGTCGGCCTAGCCGCGTCAAAAATACGTATGTTAATGTGGAAAGCAAAAGGGGTACTTAGCTGTTTCCTGCCTATGCGGGGTCGCTCTGTATTTGGGGTTTCTGTTGGTGGAGGAGGGTAGGCTTTCTCCGCCACAATCACTTCCTTCATTCTGTCGTCGTCTTAGGTGTCGTTGGTTTTTGTTTTTTTTCTTTTGTCTCTTGTACTTTGGTTCTCTGTATTTTTTTTCTTTTCTTTTTGTGGGCTCTTGCCGCTAAGACGATAAGCTATCGAATAACTTACCGCGCTTTTTGGCCACCACCACCACTGACACATTCATTCACACATAGACATACACACATATGGTGTTCTGCCAATTCAGCTGTTAGAGCAAAGGGAGTCACATCCAGAGCTCTAACAGCCTCTCCTCAAATCCCCAGCCAATCACACTTGTCGATGTTTGTGTGTAGTATTTGTGGGTCATGTTTGTAAGTTATGTTTGTTTTGTCGTCTAAGTGATTGCTTTGGTTCGAGCCAAACCTCTGACCCGAAACCAAAGCTAAAACGTTACGAGCTAAAATTTGGGACCGCCGAATAGGTAGGAAAACTATTTTAAGAGCCCATTAGGGGTACGAGATGGGAACTGTAAACCTTCTTGCAGACTTAGGGGCAGAAAACGACCGCGGGGAATTGTGGGCTTTCCTCTGCAATTGCTTTTTAGGGATAGGGGGTTCTTACAAATCTTCTTTTTTTTTGCAAACAATTCTTATCTAGGTTGGGCTCGCGGCCATTGCTGGGTATAAGGCATCTCGGGGCATCACAGGGGCAGACCGTCCGTTCGCTAGAGTCTACAGGCCGTCCGCCTGGCTCTATCCTCGGGGGACCTAGAGTCACCTCTGGAGCGGTAGGCAGAGTGAAGGAACTGAATCCAAAGGATCCAGTGAATCCAGCCTGTGACATGACTACCAGAGAGTGATAGGAGAAGAAAAGAGAAGGGACAAGACCAGAAAGGTAAGGAGAAGAGAAAAGGCCAAAAGACAACAAGGGGGATTGGGACTGGAGGATTTTTGGGGCGTGATTTGCACGCAACAGGGGTTCTTGTGGCACATGCGATTTTATTTCTGTCCAATGAGGCATATTTTGCTTATTGACAAAGCTATTAACCCAAAAATTAGCTTCATCACTGAAGATGATTTTTCTTTGAAATTCTGGATTGTCTTCAATAAGAAAAGTTTCGGCTCTACAAATGATCAAGAGACTTCAGTTCTCGAATTAATTTTATCTTGTGAGGGTGTGGGCAAAGCTATTTACGCGAAGTTCGCTTCAATGTGGATTGAGAGATTACGGTTACCCTAATTTCGATACTGCGAGTGGGGCGTTTTCTCACTTGCAAGTGAATGTCCAATAGTGAATATTTTGATCCGAATTTATCCACTTTATCACGAACTGGTGTGGCGATTAGTATGACCAAAAATTAGAGTAAGCACTCTAAGCGCTCTGCGCCGACGTTAGTATTTTTCAATAATGGTGCGGTTGCATTAATATACAAAATTACAATTATAAGTATCTTTAAAACGTTTATATACAGTGGGTGGAAAAAAAATGGAGAGGAAGAAAAAAAACATCTTAACCTCTCGTTGCGTGGGTTTTGAATGTTTGCAGGTTATAATGACTAGGATATAAAGAGCAGAATTTCTTATGTTTTTGACGGACAACCTAAAATTTTTACTTATTTTGAGACATTCAAGTATTGGACAATAGTTGTAGAATCACAGACATTTCTTGCTCGTTTCAACTTTTTTGGCTTTTCTCTGTAGTCCTGGTTTACCAAGACAGGAAAAAACTATTTTTTTCCCCTCTTTGCAGCTTAAGTCTTACCACGCCTTTTTAGGTTTGATAGTCTTTATCCGATGAGGGATAGAGGATCGTGAGGTTTGCGATCATATCAGCAGCGGCATCCACGTTATTATTTATGAATCTTTCCTTAAACCGTATGGTCGAAATACGAGAAAATAGCTGATATATCATATTGATCAGCCGAGCCTAGAAGGGATTGCAAATCAAAATTGTTCTTATTAATGTAATATAGCCAAAACAAGCCCAGGATTTTGAGAGGAATGATTATCAACGTCAGGTATTCACGTATTAATATTACAGCTTTGCCAAATTATTTTCCGCAACGAAATCTCAACATACCACCAAGCTTTTCAGATCTTGATCCAACTGGCCTAGCTCTGTATTTCTGCCTCCTATCCACCTTGATCTAGATATTTCTTCCATTGCAATATCACACCCTGCTTGGCTGAAACCAGTCAAAACATTTTGCCTCCTTCAGCACAGTAATACATTCTTTTGCGAATAGTTCTTTCAGTACTAGTAATAATTAGGTATTTTAAATATAAACAGGACCAAATCAATAAAAACAACAAAAATTAATCTATCATCAAAGTTTACTTTGTCTCCTTGAAAATATAACTCAGCCCCGATTAAATTTTGACAGAATGTTTACGAGTATGCTGGTTGTTACCTCTTTTACTATAAAGGTCACATATGACGTACATTGGCTTTGCAATGCACTCTAGTATACATATATGGCTATTGCATTTATATAGAGAGTAAAGATATATCCAAGGCTTTTGAAATATTTTGTACATGTGATGTGCTTACGTACTCGCACTAAGTCCACTCCTTAAACGGCGATTTATCTATGTATCCCTAGTAACATTCGTGAACTTGATGGTATCTTTCTCAATAATTCCGATTGTATACATCATCGCTCTGCAACGTCGTTCGCTTCCATTAAAAGAATATTGGTCATGTCACTCAAAATCACTATTAGTGTTTGAAGGTTCCGTTACTTAACACTCCGATCATACAAGGGTGGACACATCCAATTACGGGTATTGCAACCAGATAAGTTCTAACCAGACACGTATACTACCTTAACATCTAGGACTGATTTGGGACTTTGCAGAACAGGGGCAATTGCTATGTAAGCCTTTAAGTCATTTTACTATGGGCTACACAAATAATGGAATGTTTTTATATAATCATCAGCCCTTCTGGTCGGTTATTTCAAACTAATATTGGCCTACGAGGTTCAGTCTTAATGTGGTGCGGTTTACCCAAATAGACAGTCATATTACCTATTCATATCGAATGCATATCAAGTACGGTTTACTGAGTAGGGCATATCCAAAGCTGGCAAGCAACGCGGCTTAGCAACATCTACTGCGCTTGGTTCTTTTCATAAAATCACCTTTATTACTTTGGATTTGCGAAATTGAAACTAATTTGAGATTACATTTCATTAACCGCAAAACTCGACAACTGTTCTTCTGTACCCTCCACACGATAGCGCACCCAAGTGTAACTAGATCTAATTTCGTAGAATATTTCGCATTAATGAGAGAAACAGCCACCACCTAAGCTGCATTGCTGACTTATTTCGTTTTTTTTAGTTCATCAAACTACTATAAAAGCACTTGCCATAAACTAAGCTACCTTAAGGAGACGAATTTTATTGATTTGTGACGACCTTGATAAGAGACAGAAGTTCTGAGTAACATGCTTCTACTTTCAGACTGTTTTCTTCTGATAAGCAGTCTTTTACTAACCTTCAACATTCGGAAAGTCATTCTAATGGATCTGAACCTCTTGGCGAACTTATAGTAAATTCTCTAATATCCTGCCGAGAAAACGCCTAAGTTTGGCATTGTAATAACCATTGCCTTTCACTTGCCATGATATAATTTAACCATTTCTCAATTTCATTATGATTTTCAGGTATTCTCAAGTATCATTCGCTGATATGAGTCCTGACATCAACTCTAATAACTTATCGTTAAAGCATTAAATTCTCTTAAATATTTCTACGTATGAAACTGATATCAAAGGGGTCATTCTGCTGATGTCTTATTTTCAGTCAAAATAATACTGACATTGATAGCCAGAGGCTATACGAAGAAAATTTGATAAAATATCTTTGATGTGCACTTGTATGCCTAAGGAGAGATTAATATCAGCCCGATAACCAATTCAAGCCAAGTTGCTTACATTCCACAGCAAGGACAGTATCTGGAATGCTTCTGGAAACATTATTATTCGATGCGTCTTCATTTACATATGTTTTCTTATGAGCATAATAGCCTTCGGGCAGCGAAAATATGTTCTTGCCCACGCCGGATAGTGTATTCATAGGCAATTATAATTCCTGAGAGCAAGTATCTAAAGAAAACAAGAAGAACTTCATGACAAAATATTTCTCACTTCTTGAGTAAATAAAATACCAAATTAAAGTCCTTTTGGAGTGTAAGGATACGTGGATATGTGTTCCAACTACATATTTACGTCTTCACTTATCAGCCAACACTTTTTTTTACAATGTATAAACTTCAACGTAGTAGAGGGGGACCTGTGGATAGAGCCATGTTTTTAGACACATAAGTGAACGACCTATAACCATCCGTATCTGGGTTATAGTCACGAAAACATCAGCTTTATATACCAAATAACTGAACTGAGGTAACCGTTGTTTTTGTACGAAAAGAAGGCAAAACATCACATCACCCAGCAGTCCATTATCTTTTCTGCTAAGAATTACCGGGAGAATAGCAATTTCAATCATATAAAGCTGTCTGACTTCATTATACACCTTCATAAATAAATTTTTTTCAACAAGTATTCAATACTAGTGTTCCTGGTAATCTTTCAGCAATACTAGCACTTCAAAAACCGGACAAAAGTGAATAAAAACTCTGTCTGCACGGAATCAAGGTCTAAACAATAAGTTACAAATTCAGCATTCATATCACAAGTGAGTGTACTATCTTCTTCTCGGGAGATACTCAGGAATGCAAGGAGCTTACTTCAGGACTTGCCAGTCTACTCAAGTAACAGCTAGGTTTCAATCATTTGACCCAACAAAGTAATGAGTGAAGACAGGCCGTAGTGTCCTTGAGTAAGTCTGGTTCTAAGACAGTCACGAGCGTTGGCGCAGGGGTCCTCCTTGTACTTTACCCCTTCAGTCGTCCCACATACTGTACCGTATTCAAACTCGGACTTTAGCTATTCAGAATGCTGCATCTTGGCTTAGCCTAAATACAATACCCAAATCAGATTATTCATATGTGTAGGAGGCAGAAAATCGATCAGATCTCCAACTTCAAACACCATAATTCAAAAGTGATTAGAGACTGCCGAACTTTTGTCAATAAAATGACTAGGCAGCACCAAACCACACTCTGTTGGGTTTTGAACTTTTCAGACTCAGATCCCTGGGCAACTTGATAATGTCGAAATACCAATGTCATACGCCAAACAAATAACATACTTCTAAGGGCTTCATAAGTCCAGTCATACAAAAGATGGACCCATCAAGATAGTAGTGAGATATCTAGCCCTATATGCCCCATGCATGATTTTAAATGTTTGAGATTAGTTTAGACACAGCAGCAAACCAGGAGAGACTTCTTTTGTAACGTCACTACGTTGACACGCATCATCACAAATGTAAACTTAAGAAATCGTAATCCAGGACTAGCTACGATATTGCCCCCATCTGTATCATAATGGACTGACAACTTTTGTATTTTAAGTGCATCTCAACGAGCACGTCGATACCAATGCAGTCTTTTAGGAAATCATAGAATGCACTTGTTAGCAGAATTTCAGTGACTAGTCTCAAAATCGGAAGGAAAGCTTCTATAGTAGTCCTGTAAGAACGCATAGCTCACGCGACGATACTTTCGAGATCCTGAGGTGATTATGATTTTATTTAGAGTCTCCTTACCTTTTCGGTATAGAGCGTTACTGCTCAGTTTCCTTCTTAGCCCAAGGAAACAGGGGTTTGCAAAAGTAATTCTGAGGTAAACACCTCTGTTCTGCACTAATGACAGCTCTAATCAATTGAAATCATTTAAAGATCAAATTCTGAAGAAAGGTGAGTGGTATGTTTGGTGAACCAAAGTGTGACAACGCTTTTTGTAAATTTAAACCTGTACTCCAATCATACTTATCCAACGGATAAGGCGATTTTTTTATCACTGATTTTGCTGATGGCAGATTCAAATCAAAGTACGAGTATACTAAAATTCGAGGTCAATAAGAACAGAAAATAAAAGCTATAGCTAAATTGTGAATGAGACATTTGGTCTTTCCTGTAACGAAATTTCATGGTATGATTCTATTTTGGAAGTTTATACTTAAAACAGATTTTTCTCCAAATATTTTTATAGTAGACGGACATACATAGTTGATGCCTAACTTTTGAGATCTGCGCCGAGTTGACAATTTCAATTTTTCCGCCACATTTTTGGCTACATGCGGCTGCAGGTCCGTCTATACGAACAATACTTGGACGTGTTTTCAGGTTTTCGTTTTTCGTTCTCGGATCGAATGGCATGCATGATGAAGATATATGGTTTCAGTAGGATGGCGCTGCATGTCTTATAGCAAACGAAACTATCAGCTTTTGAAGAAATATTCGATGAACACAAAATTTCACGTAATGAACCTGTTAATTGGCTGAAAGCCAACATTATTCTTTTTATAGAGGAAATACGACTACAAATGCTTCAAAACTGGTCAAAAACTTTGTCTCTCTCTCGATTGAAAACAAATAAATAGATTCGTAAAGAAACTTCATATTTTGTTATGAAGTCCCAACCAAAAGGGACAAACACCATCGACGAATTGGACAGAACGTCACATTCGATAACTATAATCTTAAGGAAGGAAGTAAGGTCCGTGGACTACCTAGGCTCCGCTATCAATTCTTACGAAAACACTCTTTCCAATCGCTGTTTCTTTTAGAGTTTAGAAGAGAACTGAGTACTACGGCCCTATTCCGAAAAAACCAAACAGACTCTATATAAGACCTTGATCACCCCAATCCCGTTTGCAGGTTACAGGTGTTGCAACAAATCTAAATAAAAATTGTTTTTAAAAATAATGCAATACATGTATTTAAGCCGAAATGACCTGCTCCATATGCATCCGCGGGAAATTGAAGAGGAGCAACAGCGACTAGAAAGTGCAGGCACAATATCTCCTGTGGATTACTCGTAATGGGAAGAACAAATCGTTTTAATAAAAGAAATCAAGTAGCCAAGTTTGAATATATACTGATTACTCAACTGGGTTGAATGCAACACTACAGCCGCACCAATACCTTCTGCCAAGAGCAGAGAATATTCTTCAAAAGCATGAAGGTAGCCAATTCATGCTTGTAGACCTATCAGATGCTTACCTCCAGATTCAAGTTGACGATGACTCCAATAACATTCTCAAAATGAATACACATAAGAAGTTATATCTGTTGAACGGGTTGAACAGGCTACCTACCGCCTTAGTATAAAAACAGGGCCTGGATTCTTTCGGCAGCTCATTCACGCCATGCTATCGAAACTCAAAAACGTTTCAACTTACTACACCTATGACCTATTGATTTCAAGGTTCACCAGGAAGCATCACGATCAATACCTACTTGATGTTTTAAGTCGGCTTGAAGAATTATTTAAATTATTAGGGTCATGTACCAAACAGTGAAGAAAGAAGGCATGATTCAAAGAAAACGTAAGCAACCAATAGCATGCCAGCTCAAAAATTGCTTCAGCAATGGGTGCCATAAATTACTAAGGAAAGAACCCACCACAGATGGGCAAACTTCGGGCACCGCTGGATCAACTTCTAAGGAAAGGTGAGTAGTATCTTTGGTCAACCAAGTGTGAGAACGCTATTTGTAAATTTAAACGCATACTCCAATTAAACTTAGCCTTCCCTGCTGACGCTTCGAAAGACAGACGAGGAGTCTGTTTATTTATTAGAATCAAATCGGTATACTACGTTTCAGGGTCACTAACCAGAGAGAAGAAAGCCAACGAGGCATTGGCTTTGGTTTTTCCTGTAACGAAATTTCATGGGATGATTCTTTTTTGGAAGTTTATATTTAAAAGCTTCGCAAGCCATTGCTCGCAGTATTCAACCCACACAAAGGTATACAAATACACTCAGAAAACTGTCTTCAGAGATGAGCCCTGGCTCTACAAACATGCGATGTTGATATAAAGTTTGTACCCACGCACGAGTTTAGAAATGCAGACCTTTTTTCTACCCTTATTGGTACCCATAAAGCATACTCGCAGGAAGATAACATAATTGCGCAAACATCACTGGAATCCGATAGTGCCCTTACATCAGGTTGTCCTAATGTCATCCCGGCAGAACTAAAAGGCTATTATTATCGCAAGTATTTTATCATGATAGTAGAGGATTGTTGAATGAACGCAATGTAGTCCTTAGGGTTTTGCAGCAGCGAATTTTAAAACAATTGCACCAAGGCCATCCAGGGGGGGAGCGAATAAAATCCTTCGCTCCGAGCTATGTTTCTTGACTCGGCAAAGACAACGAAATTAAGCGTTTTAAACAACAGTGCAAAAAGTGTCAGCTGGCTGCTAACTCCTCAACAAACGTAACGCTTGCATCGTGGGCTCTATGTACCAATCCATTCATCAATATCGACTATTATTAAGTATTATTTAGGTTTGGAATACCAGAGATAGTACCCGACAATGGATCACAATTCAGAAGCTGTCAACTAAGGCAATTTTGTGTGATGAACGGAATCAACGGAGTCAGTCATATCCAAACGATTGCCTTTAATCCAACGGGCAAGCAGAATGGGTGGTAGGAAAATTCAAAACTGCCATTAAAAAACTTCAAGAGTAATACTATTTTTAATACTTTTCTTCTATCCTATGGGTCTACTCCACCTAAAACCCTCCAAGGAAAATCACACGCGGAAATGATGCTAAGGCGATCGACATGCAATACACTAGACCTTTTTCAACCGAAAATGCCCTGCAAAATTCACAGTTCAACAAAAAGCATAATGCCAAATCAAGGATATTCACAAAAGGAGATCCCGTATGTGTAAGACAGTATATTCTATCAAAAATAGTTTGGACAGCTGGTGAAATTATTGAGCGAGTAGACAGCTTCAATTTCAAGGTGCTAATTTTTGCTCCGAAAAAGCTGTTATGTCAATTAAGGCATCGCAAGGTATTACTTGAGCAAAGCAACTTCCAACTACAGCTCAAAAACACTACGGATGATACACTAGGTATCAAATCGAAAAACAACAGAAATGAATCAATAGCTGCATCCCGATTGGAACTAGGAATTGAATCGGGAATCAACACAGATGAACCAAATGCTTTACCATCCTCTGAGCTACGAGTAGTTGATGCATCACTTGATGTAGAAGTTACATTGCATTGCAATTATCCTGCCGTTTTCCCAATAAACACGGCACGGATGTCGGCCGAGTGTTATTTTCCACATCGTAGACAGACATAGTTGATGCCTAACTTTTAAGATATGTGCCGAGTTGACAATTTTGATTTTTTCGCTACATTTTCCCTCACTGCGGCTACAGATCCATCTATATGAACATTACGTGGACGCGGTTTCAGGTATGCGCTATGTATTGTAGTATAAATGATTTGAAATCTATCCCCAACACGACGAATAACAAACTCAATTAAATATAGTATGTGAAAATGAAAAACAGCACGTAGTCTATACGTAATCCAAATGAGCTGCCTTTACAAGGCCTTATATGGCACGATATACATATATATCTGATATCCGAAATATCTATTCGAAAAAATCTTGTTTTTTCTTCAACTAGGACCAAATGTCAAAGTTCTTTTGACACCCGTTTCAAAAAACGTCCCAAAAATTCATGTGGCACCATTAAATGTAGGCCCTCAACACCTACATAGAGCCAGATGTATGATACTGTACCGTAGTTATTTTTAACTTTTTGCCAACAACGTGAGCAATTATTTTACGCTCAGTTTCACATTCAGGTGATGTGAGAGAGTGTGTACCACTTGTCTAATTATGAGAACGGTGTGAAAACCCCAATAAACAGTTATAAGGGTTTTGTCAATAGTTAATTAGAAGCATTTCATTAGGATGAGATTTATTTGCTTACACATCCTTTTAATGGAAATGATATTTACGAGTACAAGTACATGTTCATAGCAACAAAAGCCAAATGGGTATTCGCTTCTGTGCTCAGCATCCCAAACGTGGGTGGTTTTTCATTGTTTACACTGTAATTAGTTTTGTTTGTCGACCTATATACATAAATAATGGATTGTACCTCAAGCTCATCCCATTTAATCCCTTAAACTGATGGATAAGGAACTTTGGTTAAAGAAACAGCCCTCGAACGCAGAAAGAAGGACTATCCCTTCAAACTATAGTTCGTTTGAGAATTCGTAAATATTTCATAAATATTTCGGCATTCAAGATGAAATAACTGAGAAAGGAAGGCATCACAGCCGGCACGGTATCCTGATTCCGTGGATCTGCTCCTGCCATAGTTCGTTTTCTTTTTCTTTTTTCCTTTTTGTTGAGAAAGAAAAAATCTTTCATGGGTCGATAATTTGAAAGCTTAAGCCGAATATACAATACTTTTTCTTCGAAAATGAGCTGATATTGCCTCTCTTGTTACTTTCAAAATAAAGGGTTCATGTGGCCAGTCGTTATCCTTTTTTTTCATTATTTATAGGTAGTTGCAGAACTTGAGAGTTTTCTTTGCTAAGGGGGCACTCGACGGAAGTTGAATTCTATTCGGAGATTGTACTCAATATTGACATCTGATATTTTGTTCATAATCCGGTTTCGGAAAGATTTAACTTTGCCACATCAAATGGAAAAGGGATTAAAATTTCGAAAATAATCAAAATTGAATTAATTAAATCATTATTTCGTTGTTTTTGTTTATATACTCATTTATTTTGTTTTAATTTACTTTGCATTTATCGGCAGGCAGGATAAATTTAGAAACGATAACTTTTAGCCAAGTAATGCGTTATTTAGTCCTTTTAAAGATCCTGTTAAAAACAACTTTAATCTGATGGGTATGCCGCAGAAAAACAGCTGTATGATCAAGTGGTGCACAAGAGACTGATTATAAACAACATATTTTAAATCGGTTTTATAAATAAGTGACTGTTACTCGGAAGTTACACTACATAATCCACTGCTTTAATATTTTCTCATTATTTTAATCACCAAAAAATGTAGATGGTATTTCCAAGATAAACGACACGTAAAAAGTGAGTTTTTGTCAATTGTCGAGTAAGATCTACTGCGGTTTCGCTAATATGTAAATTCGGCCAAATTATAATCGAATAATTGGTGTATTTTGCAGTGCCAACTTTCCAACAAGGATAACATGTCAAAATAGCTATTGCGTTGAACTGTCAAGCTTCATTTATATTCGGAAGAATTTACTACTTTGTCATGCTAAGACTGGCGCGAGTTATAAGTTACAGCGATTAGAAAAAAAAATCCATTTGCAACGAACACTGATTGTCTATTATTGATTTCTAAGCGAAGAATAGCAAGCTTTCACTCGTGTGTTAACAGTTTAAGTAAGTGCAAGTGTTCTCTCGCCTACAACGGAAATAATTACCTATAAACGAGCTTCTAACGATACTGGCGAAGGCGATGATCGCCCTTCCAGTAAACATTTAATAGCTAAATTAAACCATGTTTGAATAAACGAAAACTACTATTAGCCGTTGACAATCCTTATGGCCGATTCGGATGAAGTTGATGATGATATTAGTAATGAACGATCTTATTAAAGAAACTATTCCCCCAATTGTGGTACTCAAATCTACTAGTGAACAAATGCGTATCTTCTAAGTTAATTTAGAAATTGAAAAATATTCCATCAAAAGCATTTCCCTGGGTCAAAAAATCAAAACCGAATTACCAAAACATAATAAGGAGTTCTTTACGCACTCCGCAAGGGCACAAAACCTCTAAAGGTGATTTTGACAGATCTGGATCTTATCAAAGAAAATGAAATTAAAGATGAGTTAATAAAATCTGGCTTAAAGTGCATCAATGTTAAAACAATCACAATGAATTCAAAAGATGAAAAACAAAATAAACATCGAATGTGGAGAAATTAAACTGAACTTGCGGAAGCTATTCAAGTTTATTTAAAACTGTAGTCCGCTGGGACTATAAACGAAATAATCCCAGAAAAGTGACTTCATTTCATAACTGCCAACTATATGAACATGGTTCCATGCAGTGCAACGTTAAAAGTTTTTGTGGCAGCTACTCTGCCAACCAAAACAATTGTAATGGTCCACACAAATCATCCGATCCTAACTGCATCAGCTGACAACAATATTTGGATATTCACCAAAAAGTTTCTCCTTATCTCCTAACCGCCAACAACAAAAGCAGACGACCTTACCTACTTCAAAACCACAGCAACACGTTTAATTTGATCGTTTTTCTCTCTTTCAGTTCCCTCCATTGCCATCCCGCTCTGGATCTACTCACCGATCAGCTGACCATTCTTCTTCCTCTGCAACCATCGTTCCAACTTCCATACCCAATTCCAGTCCTAACAAAGCCTATAATGTATTCTTTTTTGACGAGATCAATTCTCTTTTAAGGTCCTGTCATACTATTTTTTTGTTGATTTGCGGCCCGGGTCAACCCCGGACAGATTTATTAAGCTTATCGTAGGCAAATTCTTAAAACTAACAATTTTACTAAAAACTAAAAATTAAAGGTGCGAGCGGTAAAGGGAGTGAGGACGTAAGGCATAGGTGGAAAGAAGAATGGGAGTATTTGCTGAGGTGGTAGTCGAAAAGAGGCAGAACATCGTTGACTTCACGAAGCATTCTAGACATAGGCTCCAGGTGTCCGTAACTCGTTCTGTGAAGATTGAGTCGGAAAAGTAGCACAGACCTAAGATTGCGTGGGCTAGTGTTTTAAGAATTAAGTTGAAGTAAAGAAAAACAATCGATTTTTTCAACTAAAATTTGATGAATAAAGGGAATATCGGCAACTTTTTGGCGTATATAAAGGGGTTGTAAATTTATAAGTTTCAGCCGGTCAGTGTAAGGTGGTAAGTTTTGGCTATCATCCCGGGGAAGACCACGGAAAGCAAATCATAGAAACCTGCGTTGAACAGCTTCTATACGGAGTATGTGAGCTCTCTAGTAGGGTGACCAAATTTGGCTTGCATATTCAAGAAGAGGCCTAACAAAGGTTATATAAGGCGATTTGGTAAAATAAGGATTGGAAAACTCCTTAGACCAGCACTTGATGAAGCCGAAGGCAGAGTTGCCTTTTTTTATTATACTATCAATGTGAGAACGGCGATGGTAATGGCGCGATAGATAGCTCATTGGACTATCACGCAGAGAGTCTGGGTTCGATTCCTGGCTGGGTCACCAACAATTTTTCAAATCGCTATCATCACCCCTTGGGCGGGTAATGGCACACTTCCGAAAGTAAAATTACCTACGAAAAAGCCGTTCGGACTACTCGATAAGCCGTAGGCCCCGCTCAGATGTGACTAAAATGACAACATGAGCAACACAAATGAGTGTCAAGAAGCTAGGCCATGGCCCATACCATGCTGCCAGCACCACAGTGTTTTTTTTTTATCAATGTGTGAACGGAAATTGAGTTCCTTATCACATATAACACCTAAATAACACAACTCATTCACTATGGGAACAGGGAGATTAATGATTAGATAGCAGCCAGCTGAAGTAGTAGGACTCTTACGGTATATGTTATAGCCTGACACTTACTGACGTTAAGTTCAAGAAAATAGATTTACAAAAGAAAAACATAATGTCTTAGATAATGCTCTCAAAAAGCTTAGGTATGCAGGACAGCTTAGCAATTGATGGATAGTTGGAAATATCGTCTTTTCGACCCTTTTTTATGTTGGGAAATAAATAAATATCTTTTCCAGACAGAGCGAAATTATCCCTGGGTCATAAAAAGCTGAAATAGATCTGCGAGAGGTTGGGCTAGGTCTCAGTCAGAACAGTTCAACGGCATCACATCCCTGGCTATTAAGTATGTATACTCAGATGAAGACGTCATATAATTCTCTCAATATTATTATTATTATATTATCTCAATATGGATTGCAAGAGGCATCAAAAAAACAAAAAAAAGTTTATATTGCGCTAGCTAGTGAAACTTAGCTAAAAACTAATAAGTCATTTGCTGATCTAAATTTGTATTGTTAACGCGTTGGCAGGGAGCACGCCAGAGGTAGTGGTGTCGCTGTTATAATTCATTCAACTATACCTACATTCCTACATCTTCATTAAAGAGTCCATTCACCCTTGACTTTTTCGTCACTTATTTACCTAACTACTGCACACGACCATTTAGGTATGATAAACTAGGATCAGACCACTAACCCGTCAGTATGTGTTTAAGCAACATTGCACCAGTTAGACAGATTAGATTTAATTATAACTACTCTGCAGCTAACTGGAGTCTTTTAACAGAAACTGCCATCCAAGCGATTACTCATCGGACGTGATACATAATACTTCTCAAGTACATTTATTGTGTAATAATACTGTTTCGATGGTGAAAAGAGTGGGCAACTTTGGCGTCCTTCATCAAAAACCCACATGGTACAACTAATATCTAACATTCTCTATTTAATACGCCTGATAAACTCGAATAGGAGAAAATGGCTTCGGTATCGTAACGATTTCACAAAGCAAGCAAGTATGTCATTCTGAAAGGTTTCCGAAGTAATAAAGAAAATAGGCTCTAGCTTATCGCCTCTTAAAGTACAATACCATTTGTATATAGAACCAAAACAAAAAGCAAACGTTTTAGCAACAACTTTTTCTAGTAACCACAATATTGCTGCCCACCTAAGTGAGCCTAACACTATTTTTGAAGTCTCCACATCAAACACTGACTTATCAGATTCCTATTTGGCAAGTCCCAACAAAATAAGCAAACTTAAATAAACCTTAAAAATGAAAAAACCTCCTGGTCTAGATGGTGTGAATAATTAATTGTTGAAGGCACTTCCTCCGGCGTGTATAAGATACTTGACCGCAATCTTTAATGGGTATCTAAACTTTGCCACTCCCAGAATGTTCGAAATCAGCAATAGTTATACCAAGAGTAAAATCTGGAAAACTTAGCGATGACGCTAACAGCTACAGGCCCATTAGCTTACTAAGCTGCCTTAGCAAATTGTTGGGGAAGATTATTAAGGAAAAGTTTGAAAATCACTTAAATGCAAACAATATTCTGCCCCAACTATCAATTCGGTTTTAAGCACAGCCACAATACTAACAAATAAGTTATCAGGATTAAAAAACACGTCATCGATCAATTTAATTCAAAGAGATCTACATGTTTGGTATTGTTGGACATGGAAAAGGCAATCGACTCAGTCTGGCACGATGGCTCGGTGCACAAGCTTCATAACATCAATCTCCCAATGCCAATTTTAAAAATAACTCAAAGCATTTTATCCGACAGAGAGTTTAAAGTTAAGTTGCAAAATGTCCCCAATTCAACGTACTGAATTTGTAGTTCCTAAAGGTTCCGTACTTGGCCCCATCGTTTTTAATGCCTTTGCCTCTGATCTTCTTGATTTTAGTGACGAAGTTAATATTGCCATGTTCGCGGTGACATGGCTATTTTTGCCTTATAAATTTTGTACGGGTATGTGTTTGTCATGCCATACAACATTCACTTTTCAAATTAGAAGAGTACTTTTTCAAATGAAAAATCAAAGTTAATGCTCAAAACACGCAAGCAGTTTGGTTTATATGTTAAAAAGCATATTTTCTACCAGGTAGTGTTGACCTTCAATTGAGTTCAGTCATCATAGACTGGTCCAAGCATTGTAGATACCTCTGTACTATCCAAAACAAAAAATAATAATTTAAAAGCATATATTCACCACTGTTGATAAAATTAACAAATATATGTTGAAAAAACTTTGTTTTAATGATTTTACAAAAAAAATAGAGAAGTTTACAAAAGTAAATAAAACAATCCAATTGAAGATAGAAAACTTCGGACTGGCGAACCCCTGAACCACACTGCCTTACGGATCAAACGAGACTTTCTCTTCTGTTCATCATCCGCTCGATCGTCAACCAGTCTAGTCAGTTCCAAATACCAACCGAATTTAACACCTTCTGCCGTACAATTATTGATAATCAGCATTCCTACATATATGTATAAGACTCCATTATCCTCTGATACGCAGAAATTTCAAACTAAGTATCAACAACAAACTAATTTTGCTTAGAGCTATTTTTCAAGCCCTGTTTGGAGCGATTGCGTTAAAATGCACAAAATAAAACTTCAGAAATGCCGAAATAAAATACATAAAATTATGTTCAATTCAGCATGGTTCTACTCAACACGCAGGCTGCATTAACTAGTAAATATCAACTTTTTGAATTCTCTCATTGAAAACTCAAAGCAAAAAATCTATGAAAATTGTTCTTTATATGACAACAAACTTGTACAACAACTATTAGCATTATAACAATTGTTTAAGTTATTCTTGTAAAAATGTTGGTTTTTAGTGCAATTTTTATTTTAAGCGTTATGTAAGGGTTTTTGTTTGTAGCTTTCCCTTAGAAATCAAATTGTTCTTTCATTTTTTTATCATTATATAATTATTATATATATTATGGCTGTAGAGGATTAATAAATAATAAATAAAATAATAATATCATGCTTTTATATTGGGTGTTGGTGACTCGGTTGTAATGTTGTAATGCTGGTATCAGGTATTGTTTGGTGTTGTTGTTAATATTGCATTTTGTATTGATCATGGATGTAATGCGAGATGTGGTACGTATTTTGCTCCCGCACCAACCAATCACTGCATTTTTTTTTTTTTTAAAGAACTTAACACTCAAGTGTATATGACTACACATAAAGTGCTTGAGGACGTGTTAAGTATGTTTGGGTTCAGTGGCTATTTCGCTCCATAAATTGCATTCAACATTTAATGGGCAGACTAAATTATTGGTGTAATTGAACCTGTTGTTAATCAAGGCAACCACTAGACGTGGTCTTACTTGCCTGAACAAAAGAGTGTCTGTCGGGCGCGACTGGGATTGAACACCGTACCGTCCGATTTGAAAGTCAATACACTACCACTTGAGGCACGCCCACAGCGAATGTGTAGTGCACTCTGGCAGTGATTAAGTGAATCAGCAAATTATGTGCATCGAACTGTAGCACTCTCACTTTCGAATGATTTCAATTTAAGCCCGAAAAATTTCCACAGGACAAAAAATATCTCTAAAGGAAACTGCAAGACTATGCGCCTATGATTCTCAACAGGGTTTAACATTCTCCTTGGGAGAGTTGGTCTTACAGCTAGCTTTCAGACCTCGTAAGCACAAGAGTCTCTTGGTTGGCAACTATCTTCAAGAGCTCCCTATCATTAGATATTCGCACTAGTCTACCAAGAACTTCAGTTTTACTTCTTTTCTATTTGAGACACTGTTAACCATTATGGAAACTTACATCAATTTCAACACGTCGTTCTAAAGGTAAATCCATGGAGAGAGCTCAACTTAAAGTGTTGCGGCAGTTCACAAAACATTATACTGCATAGAATATACCCTAGCTACCTTCCTAGATGTACAAAATATTTTCAATTAAGCTCGTACCCAAGCTATTTTGGAATCCCATATCGGAGTGTAGATAACTCCATCAGCCAATGGACTTGTCTATGCTATAAAAATTTCGGACACAGTAGTTTATCAAAAATCGTGAGAAGCGGAACTCCTCAACGAAGATTGATCTCTCATCACTTATATCTGATACACAAGAACAAGTGCTTAGTGGCTATGGGCAAGGTGAAGTTAAAGCTGGTTGCATATGAAAACAACTTAAATTATATAAATAACGTGCGGATTTGCTTAAAAATTACGGTGCTGTATGACTTCCTCCTTCCCAAATTAAACGTCCTACCATTATCTCTATGCAACAAAGCGCAATACCGTAACATAATCCTTGACGCAAAACTAAACCGTGTCCATTGCTTGTTATTCCTGATATAAAACCTGAGGAAAAATTTATATCTTAAATCAAGAATGAACCCATTGGATGTACACAGCCATTATAGATCCAAGTATTACCTAAGATATCATTGCCTAGTGGCCGTTCCCTAGCAAGAATATCAAAACGCTTTAATAATCTAAGGGACGTTTAGAGACTGTGTAGACATATCCGTGTGATGCCATAAGTACTACCTGAAATTTCAACATAGAATATACAGGAGCGAGTCTAGTTCAGTGACTAAACTGCCCTAAGGGACAGAGTAACATCTACAATGCAAATTGGTGACTTTCTGAGTTTCAATAATATTCCCAACCAGAGTGAAATGGAACAGATAAGCGGACTAAGAACAAAGGAATCCACAATCGCAACCTAAGCATCAAAAATGAAATAAGGCGAAGTTAGGAAAACAAAGTACATATAAGATCTTATTTTAGGAAGAACCTTTCGCGATTAGAGAAGTTTGCCTTTTTCTGAGAAACTCGGTCAACGAAAATCACTTTGGCTAAGATTCTGATCAGAAGCATGCCTGTGGAGAGAGAGAGGCTATTTCTGATTTTTTTTCCGTAACCGGAGTTCTGATGTAATTGCATCAGACGACTTGTTCAAACCAATATCAAAAAGAAAGGAGATTGATCAATGCATTTAAGGCAGAGCCTACTGTCAGAGGGAACACTTCCATGCAACCGATACAATCCAATTGGATATAATTGGCCGTAAAAAGGACTCCACCTGGTAACAAGCTCCATGTATTGTCAGAAGCTCCTTTACACTGCCAGAATTCCAACTGCGCCTTGTAGACTTTGCACGTAGCGCATTTAGTTGAAAGAAGTTTTGTACTCAAGATAACGCCCAAATACTTAGCTTGGAGGAACTGATATTGATACCTCTAAGCTCGACATGAGTCAAAACATTCAGCTTTCTCGTTCTCATTAAAAAAAACCAATCAAAGTTTTGATATGTAAAAGTGAATACCCATTTTTAGTGCACCTATCTTCGATCACGTATGGGACTGCCTGCGCTTTAGAACGCCTTTAATTTCACCTAGATTGCGAGGCGTACTCTCGTGGGACCGTTGCGTTGGTAAGCCTGTTGCATCTTGTGCAGGAGATGCATTGCGCAAACGAAATTCAAACACTCTCTCCATCCTCTGCAATATGAAGGAAGTCAGACTTGTTGGTCTGACGCTTCCAGCGAATATTTTCTTATAGTTCCCAGTCTCTGGGAACGGAGTCTCTTTTGAGGACTTTAACTACCTTTCTGGTTAGACCAAGTGTTAAGATTTTTGGTCTAAGCTCTTTAAAACGGACTCTCTTCAAAATCGGAGTTCTTTTTGCTTCGATCCAAGCTGGATGTGCCAGTTTAAAGAACTTGAAGTTGGTACACTTTAGCATTTACAAGGCTACAAGGGAATGTTGCTCTCCTTTGATCTACTTAAAGGTTATTATCACCAAATTCATAATTCAATGTACCATAGTTCCACCCTTTAAAATTCATAACCTGTTAACTGTTGCATGACAAAACTCCTAACATGAACATTCGAACGAACAGATTGAATTTGCGGAACGTAAATTGAAAAGCAATTCACTTTTCCATTGGAAGCACTCCAATACATAGAGTTCAGACTGTAATCAATTTAGTGGTAATTAAATCTTTTACTAGTATTAGATGGCAGCCGCTTGTGAGAGAATTTATTGAGATATTCGCTTTGATGCCTGTTGGAAATGTATTAATTCCGTTCATACCTCCAATATATTTGGAGGGGAAATAAATTCCATCAAATGTTGAAAATAAAAGAAAAAGTGGAAAAAAAATCCCTTTGCTTGATCCAACTCAGCAGAAACCACCACATCCAACAGATGCCAGTAAATGGTTCTTGAAGTTTAAAAGCTCCCAGGCTCCAGTAATCCCTTCTAAGGACATGCACGGGTAAATGCATTTGTAAGTGCTTTTGAATCATACCATTTACTGAAAAATTTCATTTTCCTACCTTCGAGTATATACAGTTAAATGTTACAGTCATCGTATGCTTGTGCGCATTTGAATTATTTCAATGATACACTGCCGGAATAAAAATGATTTAAATTTAACACACTCACACCAAGTAGACCCTGTTTCCAAGTGCTAACTTTCGAAAGCCAACAGATGGTGCTTAAAGAATTCAATCGCATCACAGATGTATCTATGCTTGCGTATGTATCAATGATGTTTACAGAATGCACCTAAAGCATACATTCATAACATACTTGCAGATATCAATGAAACTCCCTGTAGAGCATTTGTGAATGTAGTTCTGCAGGTCTAGGTCAAAGCTTTCTCTTTCTCTCTGTTCTTTCTCATTTACGAGTAGTAAATGGGTTGTATGGCCGGTCCACTGAGAATGGTCTTCAGTTTCCAATTAAGTATAAGCATCCAGGCATATGTACATATTTGAGTAGATAAACTGGGTTATAAATTAATTCACGCATCCGTAAGTAATGTGGCCTCGCTGATATAAATAGTAGCTATGTTTTCCGAATCTGTGCAAGTGCAAAAACTTTGTGAAGAATGTGCATCCTATTTCAAGACATAATGCATTCTGTGTTTCCTTTTCAATTGGCAAACCTTGCTTAAGGACGAAAAAGGAACTCAATCGCAACTGTTCAACTATTCTGCATCGAAAGCTGTAGATAAGACAATGAATCTTAGAATATACGAGGTGCTGGCGAGCGATGTTATTATAAGGTTTTTGCAGTTAAGTTAAATGTATGTCTGCTGTTTTTTTATGTATACCTAGTCAAGTCGTAAATACTGGTACACAGAAAAATCAGCGCCAAATGAAAACGAATTAATACGAGTATTTAAACAATTTCCTTTTTGTTTTTATTGTTTATATTCAATGGCTACAAATCTTATAACAACTTATTCGAAATGACTTACATTTGCCTCCCAACCCGACTTAAGACGATGTGACCACTCATCGAATGCGAGACGCACTTCAAGCATGGGGAAATTGTCCACTGCACAGACAAGGGCTCACTTCAACGACTCAATATTTAAGTGTCGAGTAGAGCAGGCAAGATTTTCTCGTCAGTAAACAGAATTTGTCTGTGAGCGTTATTCGCGTACGAGCTTTCGATCTTCGCTTGCGTTTTTCCTTCAATGCGGCCGTGAGCATGTGTCCAGTGTGCCGCTTGTAAGCGCTGAGTCCTAAGTCTTCTTTGATAAAGTGAGACATGGATTTTTGTAAAATTTGCATTTCCCGCAACAAGATTTTCTGTTTTCGCAGCGGTTTTCGATCGATTTTCGATGTCGCCCCATTCCATGATTGTAAGCAATTAATGTCAAAAACTATTTACGTCACAATGAAGCATAAATATCAACTGTCAAATCACAATCAATACGAAATGGATGCGCCCAGTGTTGCATTCGTTATGAGTGAGTTCAGTTGTGTACCAGTGTTTATGACTTGACTAGGTATACTAGAGTTTTCTCTGAGATACTCGTACATTAAACCGCATGTGCTTACAATAATTATATTTGAACATTCACAGACAGATAACTTATTATAGTGAGATGAAAATATTCTTAAATAAATTCCTGTGACGAACAAATATATTGGCATGTTTAAATATGCCAACAGTTAGGCATTAGCTTTGTTTAAATCGTGTGGATTGGTGTACTTAAAAAACCAAGTCCAAAAAGAAACTTATTTATAAGTTTGACGAACAATTTACACTCGCACCTCGCACTTTTCTTCTACACTTACTGAGAGGTTATGGATATTCATGTAAATTCGTGCCAGCTTATACAGGGTCATACAGATTCATGTTTCGAAGGCAATTTTAAATAAAACAAATTTATAATTTAGACTTTGATCTTCCTTATTTTCGAAGAAGTATGGACCAGTGACACGACCAGATGAAATAGCACAACAAACAGTGACTTTTTCTGGATGCAATTATCTGTCGACAGCTACGTGTGGGCTACCATTTCTCCATATGCAACAATTTTGTTTGTTTGTATTAACCGAGTATTAATGAACCTCATAGCTGATGAAAACATTGTGTGAAAATGGCCAATCCGATCGCTGATGTTCAAGTACCCAATTGGCGTATGTTCTACGCACTTCGTGGTCAGCTGGTGTCAGTTCTTGAGTAAGTTAAACTTTAAAAGAGTGTAGATGGTTGGCTGCCCTAGCAATAGGGTAGTAGGCACTGAGAGGTGTCAACCTGGCGATATCCAGTTTTGAAACTGTTTTCTACACATCAATTATTCTTATAATACCTTTACGTACCTTCACGTGGTGACGTAGGCAAAACTATTCTATGCGTCCAGTTATCTATGTAGAACTGATATCATAAAAATACGTCAATGCTGTTTTATCAGCCTTAAAAAAATATATCTATCTCGGCTGTATGCGGCTTCCCCTGAAACTGCTGGCTCCGCTCTAAACCCATTGAAGGATCTCCCTCCCTTAAGAATCCATATCATGGACTACATACTCAAAGAAATCTTTCATACATGATGTTAACGAACTATATTATGAAGAACCGGTGAGATGGGCGAAGGGTATCAAAAGCCCTTCGAGCCTTGCTGAATATGCAATATAATCGTAAGACTAACTTCGCAGAATCCAGTCAAGGTCCAAGTTCATAATAGGATCACGGGAAATTAAACCGTCGAAAAACTTGACAGGCAGGGCCGAGAGAAGAGTTTTACAGGACCCGAACTTACGTTACGTTCACCAGCATCCTCGGCAAGAGTTTCCATTGACAGTTGAACTACGGATCGCACGTCTCGCTAAGTTGACGGTTTTCTGGAAAAATTGGAAACCTCTTGTTTTTACATCAATTCCAATTTGTTATCGGTGAAATATGTTGCTTTGTGGTCATCTACAAACAATTTGAGTTGTCAGATGCGACCTCAATATCCATGAATGTGCACAATAGTTTGATCTTTGCAAAGTCTTTAGGTATGGAGTTAGACTTAATACTCTTAATCAAAAGAATACGTCCTAGCGTGAGACTGGCTCTAATGATTTGAACTTAAGTCGAGGTTCGGACTACTGACATTTCTGGACAGAAGTGCTGAGAAGTTATGCATCCGCTCCTAGTATTTGGTACAATTTGAATAAGTTAACTGTCTTCTCAATTTTTTCAAAGGTTATTACCTTGGGGACTATGAGTATAAGCCGTCTCATATCATTTTTAATCTGACACGTTCCTAACAGGCCGGAAATTAGGTCCTCAGAACCAGTTCTAATGTTTGTCTTAAGGTGTCTGGAACTTTTAGCATGATATGTCTATCGGGTTCATGTTTTGGTTCTATGGGGACATGCAGTGGCAGGAATATGTGGGCATCTTAAAAGGTTCTCCAAGGTTCCCTGTTGGATTCCCTAATTGTTTACTTTGTGCTGCGAGCGACTCTCTCAGTAATTCAGCCACACTATGCCTTTATAGCACTGCTAACCACTATAGCACAAATAAGTTTTCCTCACGAAATTTGGAAATATGACTCAATAGTTAAATGATTTCACTGGTTAGCGATGAGTGTTGCCTTAATATGTATTAATATGAATCTTAACATTAATATGTGACTTATGAAAGACAAGGCGATGCGCTGTCATGCGATTTTTTCAACATCGTACTTGAATAAATAGTGCAAAACTCACGAACAAACACAAGAGGCACTATCTTTCAAAAGTCCGTCCAACTACTCGCATACGCCGACGATATTGACATAATCGGAAGAAAACAGCGTGATGTCAGTGGCGCTTTCGCGAGTATTGAGACGGAAGCGGCGAAAATGGGTTTAGCGGTCAATGAGGGCAAGACGAAGTATATGCTGTCAAGCAAAAAGGACAACCAACACCGACGTCTCGGACAGAACGTCACCCTCGACAGATATAACTTTGAGGTAGTTGAGGACTTTGTCTACCTAGGCTCCGCTATAAATACAGACATCGACACCAGCGCTGAAATCAAGCGAAAAAGAACTCTTTCCAACCGCTTGTTTCTTTGGGTTAAGAAGGCAATTGAGTAGCAAAGCCCTCTCTCGGACAACAAAAGTCACCCTTTATAAGACTTTAATAATTCCGGTCCTGCTCTATGGCGCAGAGGCATGGACATTATCAAAAATTGATGAGGGTGTTCTTGGTTGCTTCGAGAGAAAAATTCTTCGGGCGATCTTCGGTTCCGTCTGCATTGACAGTGAGTGGAGGAGGAGATACAACGACGAACTGTATGGACTGTACAGTGACATGGACCTAGCCAGAAGAGTGAAGATCCAAAGACCGAGATGGCTGGGTCATGTAGAGCGCATGGACACCAATGCTCCGGTCCGAAAAGTTTTCGAATCCGCCCCCGAGGGACAGCGCAATAGAGGAAGGCCAAGACTCAGGTGGCGCACGCAAGTGGAAGAGGACCTCAGCCAACTTAGCGTGCGAAACTGGAGGCAGCTAGCCAGGGATCGAGCTGGCTGGAGAAACTTGTTGACTAAGGCCCAGGTCCACCCCGGATGTAGCGCCACCTAAAGTAAGTAAGTAAGATGAAAGATTAGGACGGCTGGATTCCAAAAAGGAATGCGTATTTGAAATTTTTGAGCCGAAAAGGAAACTCTTAACATATTTTTAAATTTACAAGGATGCTCCTAGCCGATATCGCGACAGATCGTTGAAATGAGCTCCTCAGACAATGGACATCAATTTCAGCTTTTGGATTATTTCTTATCTTTTTTTTCTTATTCTATTTATTAACAGGCGATGGCGATGGCGATGGCGCGATAGTTAGCTCATTGGACTATCACGCAGAGAGTCTGGGTTCGATTCCTGGCTGAGTCACCAACAATTTTTCAAAATCGCCATCCCCTTTCGGCGGGCAATGGCAAACTCCCGAAAGTAAAATTGCCTACGAAAAAGCTTCTAAAGAGTGCCGTTCGGACGTAGGCCCCGCTCAGATGTGACAAAAAAATAACAACATGAGCAACACAAATGAGTGTCAAGAAGCTAGGCCATGGCCCATACCGGGCTACCAGCGCCACAGTGTTTTTTTTTTTGTTTTTCTTATTAACATCTAAAATAGACCTTATCCAAACACGTGACAAAATATGATAGCGTTAGATGTTGTTTTGGGAGTGAAAAATATTTTTCTTTGGCAGTTTTGTTGTTGCATAGATCTTATCGCATGTAAACGTCTCGTTAACCTACGAATGACCATAATTAGTAGGACTTACTATCCGACGTCTGAAGCTAATGTTTCCAATGGTGTAGATGTTAATGTAAATACTCATTAACATCATCCACTGCTGTTCTTTCTTTCGCAAATAGCTTCTTACCGAAGTATGACTAGCTAACTGTCTGAATCAAGTCACTTAATGAATCGATTGTATTTTGTTGACCCAGTTGTTGTTCTTCGCAAATATTCCCCTAGGTATGACTTTAGATTGCTGCCATGCCATTCAACCCCTTTTCTGGGTTAAATGTCTGCCACATTTGCATGATAATAAAATCGTTAGGAATTCTATTTTTAAAATACCGCTCCCTCAATTCTTAAATTTGAAATGACCTTGCACCAGAGGTGAGATATTCGAAAATTATCCTTTGAATACATTTATGTGTTAGTAAATATCCTTGATTGAAATGACAAAATTCAAACCGCGGGGGGTGAAATCCATTGAAGTAGCATTGGATATATCTCTCCCTCATCATTATTTAAAATTCAGGAAAATCAAATGCCAATTTTGACATAGGGTAGATAGATGCCTAGCCTATGCAAAGTTTCACATAAAAAAATAAATAAGGAAAGCAGGAAACTGACAAATAGATCAAAGATTGTGTGTCGGGACAAAGTAACGAATGCTCTTTCCCTTTTGGTTCCTTTTTAGAAACCCTTCGTCACAATTGTGACGTGGGCAGGTTTCCCTCCAGAAAGAGGAGCTCGTTTTTAAATAAGCCGATAAAATGAGTATCAAAAAAACTGGGGGTAAAAACAAAGACGTGTAAAGGTAATAAGGAAGTATTTGGAAACACCTCCAAGCTATTTGAAGAAATAAATCAAGGAAATTAAAAAAATGAGTATCTACGGCTAAAAGGGACACCCAAAAATAGAAAATCTAGATACAAAAAAAACGAAAGACTCAAAGTAGCTCGGCATCGTCTTGAACCGAATCGAGTATACATTTCTACTTCCATCCGTACAAAGAAAATCAAATTCAATTCTTGTAGGTGGAACTTAAAATATAGAAATTTGACATACTCATATCTTAGTAATTAAAATTGATTTATTGAATGTTCTTTCGGATACTTTATATCGGTGATTGGAATTTAGTCAGGCAATAGAAAAATATCGATTGCTTGCTTACTTATTGGTGACACAGTCGAGGTTTAGCATGGTCATCAATCAATAAACCTTTCCAGCTAGAGCAGTCTGTGGTCAAATGTCACCATATGTCCACTATAAGATGAAATGTTTTTCTAATCCACTTTTTTAGTACGATTACAAATCTCATCCTTCAACGCCAACGGAGTCAAATATTATTCGAGGAATATATTGCATTCGAAACAATAATATCTTTATCTGCCTTTACTAAGGTCCATGCTTCTGCGCAATAAATTATATATTACGACTGGGATGGTCTTATAGTAGTAGTACCTAGTACGACTTTAGATAATTATGGGGATATCTTATATTTTCAATATGTATCGTTGAACAATCGTTGTACGTGGTAAAGTTGTGAAAACTTACAACAGAAATGGTAATTCTGTAGTAGTTTTCGCGCATTACGAGCAGATTATAGTCGACATAATCCTCTATCTGAACGGACTTTAGGCAAAACTTGTGATAGGCGCTGTTACAGACGTCTGAAGGCCTATACATTAGCGGAATGCAAGCTCTACAGAAATAAGACTATCGTAAGTGCAAACTTTGAAGAAGGTTCAAATCTTTTGTTTTCACGGCGGCCACAGCTTTTCGCTTATTTTACGGCATATTATTGCATATTTTCCATTCTAATTTGCATCTACATCCTTTTAAACTCACTCAAGAATTCAAGCCAGTTGACCATAGAATACGTAGAACATACGCCGATTTGGTGCTTAAACATCAGCCTTTAGATAACCAATTTTCACACATCATTTTCTTCAGCGAGGGTCGTTTTGCACTCGGTGGATATGTTAACAAACACAATTGTCCCACATGGGGAAGCGAACATCCACAGCGAACAAGGAGGTCATCTGGAAAAACAACTGCTCACAGATGTCCCCATTGCTGAAAACGCAGTCGACGTGAAAAGAAAACACGAATCTAATAGCAAAATCCCGAATTTAAGGCCAACGCTAGTACAAGCTTTAGCCGATAGGAACAGCGGACCCGGAGCGAAGCACCTCTCAAGAAAGATGATTAGGCCTCCGAACCTGACCATGGAGAAGTTGACAATACTGACAAAGCTCGTGCCGGCAAGCAAGCTATAGGCGAAAATATTTACGCAGTAGGGTCAAACGTGGCTTAAAGAAAGCTAAAACACAAAAAAAAACTCAACGGGAAGAAAACTTGACTAGGTGCAATAATGGTGGAGAAAAGAGGAGAATTATTATATGCCCAAATATTGCGAAAAGTAAAGGCCGATCCTAAACTTGTTCCTCACAACAAATCCGTAACTAGAATCAGACGGGCTTAGGAGATCAAGCTGCCTAATTTAAGAGCGCTATCGGTGAAACCCATGTTAAAGTAGGAAGAAGTCGAGTAATAACGCATAGGATGACGCTAAAGATAAAGGACCTTGATGAAGACACAACAATAGAGGATAGCTGTGAGTCGCTCAAAACGCAGTACCAACTCAACAAAATGTGTGATAGGGACTTTTTTACCCAAGGAAATGCTTACGGGCACACACAAACTATGTCAATAATCCTGCCTGCGAGTTACGCTAATGTAATACTTAAATTATGCTTAGGATGGGTAAACTTTCATATCTGCGAACGATTGACCTCTGCTTAGTGCCTTAAATTCGGCCACACAGCTCTTCATTGCAAAAGCGAGCAAGACCGCTCAAAATAATGCTTGAAATGCGTAATAAAGTGCCACATGGCAAAAAATTTCAGCACGAAACTACTTTGTTTCTTCTGCAAATAAGACAGACCAGAAAATGCCAGTTATGTTGCTGATCACAATAAATGCACAATGTTTAAGAAGGCTCTGACTAGGCTCAAATCATGGAAATCGCTGAGATCGACCTTAGCCACTGTGAAGGGCCAAAGAAAATGCAAATTGATGTGGTCCTGATCAGCAAATCATATTAATCTATAAACAAATGTATCTGGGTAAACGATGGGACAACAAAATCGACACGTGGAAAAAAGCCTTCCGAAAACCAACAAATCGTTAGAATGCTTCGCCAACGCCACTTCTACAGCTGCTACCCTTTATCAAGCTTGTCCCTGAAACAAAAGCAAAAATTGCTGGATAATATTGTAACTGATGCAAGGACGCACCAGGACGATGGATGCAAGAGGACGTGCTCTAATCGGGACATTCTCAGCATTGGACATAGTTCTATTGTAGTGAACGAGGACAAGACAATTTTTTTCCAAAAGGCGGGCAAGGGGTGTATTATATACATAACTTTTCTCAAAAGCTTTCTAGCGCGTAACAAAATATGGTGGGTCAGCGAAGGCTATATACAATATTTATCAACTGATACCCGAGACCACGCAGAAGCTGGCGCTCCAGCTGTCGGGCCTATTAAGCTCTGTATGTGTTGCTCAGTAGATAGCCCAGTACATCCGGCTCATCCTCCTCCTGGTGTTGCGGAACAACGAAATAAAATCCCTAAGAAATATATGTCTGAGAGCGAGAAGAAACACCCAACGTTCAAGGGGAAGCCTGGATTTTAATCACAATCTAGTTATCTTTAAAAAGAGATTCCACCCTTACAAAGATAAACTGCTGCTGGAATGCAGAAAGATCGGCGCGGAAAAACTCCAGGCCCGGATGGATTTCCAAACATAGTCCTTTAAAGCAGCAATTACATCGCAATCGGAGATTTTTTTTCTAAGGTAATTTATAGCTGCTTTTATCAGGGAAACTTTCCCAGATCACCTGAAACTACAGCATTTAGTGCTTCTACCCAAAGAATATATAGTACATCCAAGTGTTTCCTAGTCGTATCACCCCATTTGCCTGGATACCACAGCGAAAATTGTAGAGAAGGTAATTTACAACAGACTAATGGCAGTACTAGAAGAGAGAAGTGCACTGTCAGAATACCAGATTGGGTTCCGAAAATCTAGCTCCACAGTGGGCGCAACCAAAACAGTGAGAGAAATAGCAAACCCAGCGATCGATGGACGCCGACGGTGATTCGGAACAAAGGAGTACTGGGCAGTGGTCACATTAAACATTAGAAATGCTTCCACTTCGGAGAACTAACGTTTATAATGAATGCTCTCGCTGGAATGGAAGTCCCAAATTACATCCTTAGTATCATTTCTAGGTATTTCAGCAACAGAAATCTAAGCTAAGACACAGGCGAGGGTACCAAGCTCTACAACATTACACAAGGTATGCCACAAGAATCCGTCCTAGGCCCCTTGCTGTAGAATATTATGTATGATAATGTCTCAGTCGCCCAAAGCACTCAATAGTGAATATAATATGCTTTGCGGATGATATCCCCATCGTAACCGTAGCCAAGCACATCTACGCAGTAGAATTTGCAACAAACGAAGCGATCTCCGGAGTCAAAGATTAACAAGAGACAGCAAGCCTAAATTTAGCCGAACATAAAACAGAAGTAGTTCTTATCACCAGCCGCAAGATCATTGAATACATGCAGTTATGCGTACAGGTTATTAAATCAAAGCCGGCATTAAAATATCTAGGCGTTGTGATTGATAATGGGATTAGCTTTAAAGCTTACCTAGACTTTTCTGAAAAAAACAACATCAAACATCAGGGGACACAAGTGCAGCCACAGATTATTACTATCGAAAGTAGTTAGCTCAGTTATACTATACGCATCTTCAGTATGGGCGAGCGCAATGGTAAAACAAGAACCTAGAAAAAAGATTTCGCAAATTACAGACACCCAGGAGACAGTCGACGGCCCAACAAGTAACAACATGACGAAATACGAGAACTAGATAACTGGCCCATGATTTATAGACAAATGCTGCCTCCTTCCCTGCGAAGATTTGAATTATAGCGGTTCCGTGGAACCACGACAAGGACGATATTTCTTTGCGGAGGTAAGATTTGGTGAGTAGGAGTCTTACACTAGCACATTCACGGTGTGCAGCTTCTTCGGAGGGGGAACAACAGGACTCGTTTTGGATTAATTGCTAGAAAAAATTACTACGCGTTTATGGACTTCTTTTTGTTGGACTATGCCAAAGTTCGCATTTATGCGGGCAATCATGGCCGAGCTATAGCCCGATATGTGTCGGAAAGTCAGAATCCAGTCCTGCAAGAACTCTGCTGGAGGATATAAGAATGATGTTATGTATATTTATTTTTATAATGAAATCCAAATTCAATGGATTACCCTGTACTATTGTAAGATATCGAATAAATCATTTGACGGTATCCAACAGGTCCTCTAAGGATCTACAATTTCGTTGTCAGACCACAAGTTCATCAAGGTCACGACTTTGGAAACCTTGGCCTTTAAGTCTGTCAATGCTTTTCCTAAGCTCATAACAAAGGAAAGATAAACGAAGCTGTTCAAAACCTAATGGTGATTTCAGTTGCAGTGGAACTGGGGATCGCCAGTTCGCAGACATGCAGTGAATACCTTAAGAAACCAGAAAAATTCTTAAAAACTGTCCCTTAAGATAGAATTACATTAAGAGTGGAATCATAACAGATCGAAGCAATATAGAAGCTAACTGCCAAACCCTCCGAGCTTGAGTGGATCTATACGAAGATTTATCAGTCACCGGTTGTGTTTAAATCCAGTTAATTTAGTAATTAAAGTAAAAAAAGAAATAAATAAATAACTAAGATTTTTAATTACGAGTATATTACAAATCAATTCAACGTTCGATTTACTATGAGTGTCAGGGGTAGAATGATGCCAAGGTAAATTTAGCATAATTTTTAAGATTTTGTTTCTACATATTTGCAAGTTTTTTAAGTGACACTTGGCAGAAACCTGGATCCGTATAACAAAATTAAGTGAAAAATATTTTTATATATAATTACTTTGCTGCCAGTTTATAGTAGTGACTATCTGTTAATAAACGGATAAAGCATTTTGATCGCCATTCGAGCTTTTTTTACTGTCCTATTTATATGTCCATTATACGTTAACTTACTATCAATATGAACACCTAAATACTTGACGGAACTCCCCCATTTAGCTGAAGAGGTGAATTTGGGACAAAACAAATCTTTTTTTGGGGAAAAAATAGCTTGCATTTTGTCTTCATTAAGTTTTATTTTCCACATCAAAAAGTACTTTTCCAAAATTTCTATCTCTTTTTTAAAATTCCTCTCAATATTCAGGGTAAAATGATGGAAAGAAAATATAGCGATGTCAACCGAGAAGGAAGCAACATCTCAATTTGGTTACTTTGGAAAGTCCTACATACACAATTTATACAAAATCGGTCCAAGAACAGATCCTTGGGCAACACCTGCACGAATTATAATATGACTTACCGTTGTTGATATAGACTTTGAAGGAAAAGTTTGACAAAAAAATTGTGAACTATTTTGCAAACAGATAAAGAGAAATTTAGTTGAATCAACGTAAATATGAGACCATTGTGCCATACTGTATCGAATGCTTTTTCGATGTCTAGCAAAATCATTTCAGTATATTTACAAGAGAATTTACAAATCCTTAATACCTGATGTGAAGTATTGTGGTATTTTCTGAAACCAAATTGTTCATTGGGGCATACTTATGCCAATCTCGAAATATGTTTTAAGATTAGATCTTTAGGTATTTTTTCGAGGATTTTGCTTAAATTACTAAGCAAGCTAATCGGTCTGTAACTTTCTGGATTTCCAGACGGCCTACCAGCCTTAATAATGGGAACACCATTGGGTTCTTTTCACGATTCCGGAAAATAATTTATTTTTAGGCAAGCATTAATAAGAAATGTTAAAAAAATAATGCCAGATCCAGGTGAATTCTTCAAGTACGACATATATTTTTATGCAATCGAGTCCACTTGAAACAAAGCTATAATTGAGTGTTAAATGTGCAATACTTTCAAGAAAGGAGCGTATAGTACTCTCACATAGTGTTCAGTCACAACGTCGCTATAAAACCAACACTTTCAATTTTGAATTCACATTAAAGTAAGTCGGCTTGAAGGTTTTTATGTTAGAGAATGCGATTTGTCGACGGCCGTTGATCGGATTTATCCATTTCTTCTGGTGCGGTTCCCTGTTTTGTTTCTTGGTCGTACAACGTTCTTAAATATGCTCATTATCAGTTCAACCGATCCGATATGCACCAGTGGCCATCCTTCATAGAACGTCGTTCTAAGCTTGTATTTTCCAATTGGGATGCCAAACGGCAAAATATTTGAATCGATGTAAAGATCTCTTACAAGCAAATGTCCCTGTAATTGAAAGACATAAGTGTATCTCTCTTATCCCCAGTTTTACGAGTACATACCTCATATGGACACTTATGATTGATGTTTGTAAAACGTTTCAATAACCTGATTGTTACCTTTGCGTATGAACTTCCGCTGCCAGTGTCTAACATGTTGCATACGTTCGTACTTACATTAATAACAAACGGACGAAACATATTCGTGCTGGTCCATTTAAAAAGCTGCATATGAAGCTGTAGCCACAGTTAAAGTGTTCAGAAATGGGTTTTAATTTGTTAATTAAACACTCACAGTGATGTTCCGTACAATCCCTACTAAATCCGATTCCATGGAGACAAGGGATTTTTGCCAATTTATTGGTTTAAGTTTGCAAGTAACATTAACTACAAGCTCCAAATTAGAACAGCACTTGATGCTTAGGGTCTTGAAAGAAAATAAGGGAACCTGGAGATAGGAAAAGAAAAACAACTTTTTTAAAGAAATACCAATGCAAGCAAAACTGTGATCTTCCTGAAATACCTCTTGGTTGGCAGCTTCGCTAGTCAAAAACACGATGACCAGAATACAGAACAGAACGCTACGCATTTTGACACACTTGAAAAGATCCCTGGATATGATCTGTGATTGACGATGAAAAGATACATTCGAATACCACCAAATGGTTGGTGTGGGTTGCTTCAAATATTTTTATAGCCATCTGACCGTGACGATGAGTATTATACCTATCGCTATTCTAATATTCTGCCTTCTGTTGATCGACATCACCAAATATTTTTCATTTCAGATACATCTTCCGTGAAGTGCTGCAGAAATACGAGTAGGATGAGCACTGAAAGATGTCAATCTGGTAATATTCAGTGTTGCAACTGTTTTATACAAATTAATTGTGTTTATAATACATCCACGTGGTAACCGTCGGGTACTGATGGACATCGACCAGCTAAGCTTATAAGCGCGAGTGCGGACCAGAAGAAAAAACTAGCAGCACTGTAAACGGGATAGCGAAGCAATTCTCCAGATGAAATAAATGGTGAAGAAAAAATCCCGGAAAAAATGAGACTTTAGCCGGGCTACTAGGATATATTTGGAGCCCAGGCCGGTAAGAATTTCTTGGAAACGAGATAGTTGCAAATGAGTTCTTTATGGACCAACGGCAGGGCTCACATTCCCAAACTAAAACCCGTTGTATATTTTTATTTATTATTTTATTTATTCCAATTTAATACTAATATTTTAACAGTTAAACAATTCATAAATTCATAAAGATGAAGTAATAATAATCATCCTGGAACTATTTAAGTTAGTTCTGGATGACCCTTAAGAATTATGTTTGCAAATTCAAAGAACTGATGTGAGGTAGTTATCAGTGTTCCAACAAAATAGGAATGCGATATAAGAATAATTACATTTTTATAAAAACGAGAATCTCAATATAACATAGAACAAATAATGATTCCAGATATCTAGAGAACGGTTCAATAATGGAATAATCTATACTAAATAACCTCTCTTTAACTTTACTATCAAACGAGTGAAAGTAATCAGTTCTTCGAATAGCAATAGGTAGTTTATTAAACAATTTAGGTGCAGTAAAAATAAAAAATTTAGAAAATCTGCTTTTACCTGCGATCGGAAAATTAGCCAATGCTAAGTTATTAAGCTGTGAAGTGATGTGCTGTTTGGAGTGTAACCACTTCGCTTGAATAATTCCCTGAGAACTTTAAGTTTATAAAGATGTCTAAACGGAAGAATTCGCAATTCTCTAAACAAAGGCCAACTATGCACCCAGCAATTAATATCACAAATCATTCTAATGAAATGTTTTTGAGCTCCCCAACTTGTTATACCATATTGCAATTTAGAATTTGCAAGGCCATAGTATATGGTTTAATAGTAAATACTTGCATAGAGTAGTAAGGTTTTACAAAATACATTTTACGAGCCACCCGCATCATATACGTTTTAATTGCTCGCAAATGATCTTTCCAATTCAAATTGAAATCAATTTTCAATTTGGGGATCAATTAAGATCCCCAGATATTTGTATTGGCTCACAGAATCAGTTTTATAGCAAATGTTTGAGTATTGAACATTTTCATTGAAATTTATACATACACAAGAATGCAAAGGTATACTCGTACAAAACCTTATAGCATTTTAAAAGGAATTAATTTTGTTTTTCCGCTGATACCAAACACTGCCTTAGACTTTGTAGATCTTCCTCAATTTTGATAATGCTATTAAACAAGGTGAGGTCTTAATACGAGAAAGCTATATAGTCAACGAGCACTGTTGTTAATCCGTTAAAGTTCTGATTTAAAAATGGGTTTGTAGAACTTAAAAATAAAAGTAGACCAAGGGCAGAGCCCTGCGGGAGATTTAAGTACATCATCTTTGGCTTAGCATAATCGTGGGCTTACTGGCTTCGGTCTAACCGACCATCCTAGGGGTATCAAAAACAGAACTGCCTGCTGGGGCCGTGCCACGGAAACTTTTTTTTATAATTGACCCGCGCACATGGGATTTTATGTACCATTAAAATGATTGCACACAGCGCTGGCAATGGAAAATTAGGGAGGATAGAAAGAGAGATATCGATGTACATTGGTTTTGAATGTTTGGAGGTTATAATGACTAGGGAGTAAAGAGCTCGGCAGAGTATTCCATTAGCGGCTTAGGAATACGGGGTACATCCAAAAGTGGGCTTGAGGGTGTACTGATGAGTATTCATAGCGAGACGGGAGTTACGGTAAGAGTTTTGAAGAGACAGAATGCTACTGGAAATTTTCGCGAAGCGCTGGTGGTGAAAACAGCGATAGAACAGGGTGAGGCAGGAGACATTACGTTGGTGGTCGAGGGTGTCAATCGACTGTGTAATATTGACATCACCTTTAAGTTTTATCGCACGGTTTTGAATCCTATCTAGTAGGAGCAAAAAAGTCATAGGAGAAGAAACCTGACTGGATGTGGTCACTGTACTCCAATTTTGGCCAGATGAAGGCCTTATATATTAAAGCCAAATGAGAGAGGTAAAATATTTCTTACATCGCTTAAGCAAACCTAGACATTTCGCAGCATTTTTGGAGACTTCGAATATGTAATAAGCCAAGGAAATGGTGTAATTAATTAAATAAAAAGATAATGAATTTGTTTGTGTACAATGGATATTTAATCAACGTAAGTTGTCATTGACACACATACCGATAATGGAAAGTTTTTCAGTGTCAACGTTGCAAGTGCCATTCATGGATAATGGCAGACAGTATTGTGTTTTGGAAGCATTAAATTCCACTCGGTTGGTAGCTCCCCAATGCTGTTAATATCGGAGTTTAATGAGCTTAACATACGCTGCCGCTCCCGTTCTACAGCAGGAACGTGAGTCCGGGAACGAATATGAAAAGCAGATAGTACTGTCATCAGCAAAAGAATTCATTGGATTAGAAGTAGCAGACAAGAGATCATTGATGAAAATTAAAAAGAATGTCGGAGACAGAACGGAGCTCTGGGGCACACTGCCATTTGTATTGTGGATATCAGACTTGAAACCATCCAAGACAACTTGAATTGAACGTTCCGAAAGGTAATTTCTAATCCATTGAAAAAGAGGATCGTGAATTCCAAATGCACGCATTTTTGACAAAAAGCCTGATGTCGAACTCTGTCAAATTCCTTAGAAATATTAAGTGCAACTATCTTTCTTTCGCCAGATCGATGTGAAATTTGGTTCCACTTTTCGGTGAAACATGCCATCAAATCACCAGTGGCCCTGTTGCTACGAAACCGTACTGCCGGTCATTAAGAAATTTTCGTGTTTCGAATTATTTCGTGAGCTGACGATTTATCAGCGTTTCCATGACCTTAGAAAAAAGGGACGTCAGTGCAATGGGTCTGTAAGAGGAGAGAAAAAAAGATTCGCCTTTTTTAGGGACGGGCTATACAAATGCTGTTTTCCATCTGCTCGGAAAGAGTAGGATTGACGGAAAGCTTACGCAGTGGTCTTGTCAGCGTAGAAGAACAGCTCTTCACATGAAATTGAATTCCGGATTGGAACAATGACTACATTGTGGTGAAGTTTGGTAAGCTACATCACTACGCACATAAATGGCGAGACCGCGGTGAGAAAAAAACAATGACACTAGTTTGTATCCAGGCAGCCACAGATCAGAGTGATCTGAGATCCTGTGTTTCACTTAGTGCCAAAAGAGCTGGTCTGTATTTACAGACGTAGACGTGAGCAGAAAAGTGATTACTTTTCTGGATTTCCGAGCCATTACAAAAAAACAACAAAACAAAAAACACAAACACCGACGATGCTAAGTAAGGCTGCGAAGTGAAAATTGTTCATTGGTTAACCGAAACAAATTGTAGTAGGTGTTGGTCCTTACATATTTATATATATTTTATATATACTTATTTATATTAAATATATATTTGACGATTTTACGAGTGTACTGATATTGCGTGTGCACTCGTCGGTCAGAGGTCAGCTCGGCACTCCAGAAATATTACAAAGCAACGTACGGATCTACTGTTGACAGCCCATGCAAACGAATTAAGGACAACGAGTTTGGATATGCACTTGGACTGTTAGGTCCGTTTATAAGCCACTTGCAACCAAACAACTAGCGGATGCCCTAAACTGCTGCAAAAGAGACATTTGGTATAGGCCAGACAAAAACATGATCAGGAACTGCGATATCTACTACGGCGATTATCGTCGACTTTAAAAGCAGCGCCAATCGTGTGATTTGTCGTCTTTGGATTTCTTTTTGTGGGACTATGCAAAGATCGCGTTTATGTACGCAATCCGCAAACTTATGATGCTTTGAAAACGAATACTCATCAAGTAATGGCCGAGCTACAAGAGCTCCCGTGGAGGATATAAGAATGATGTGCTATTCCATTTATAATGACAAGATCTAAACCACATATTGAAATAAAAACCTAATAGATGACCCTGTACTATTGTAAAATAATGAATAATTCATTTGACGGTAGCCAGCAGGTACTCTAGAGATCTGCAGCTACAATTTTCTTGTCAGGCCACAAGTTCATCAAGGTCACGATAAAATGCAAGGTCTCGACTTTGAACATCTTGGCCTATAGGAATAGCTTTTTAAGTCTGTCAATGCCTGCCCTAAGCACATAACAAAGAAAATATATAGAAATAATGGTGTTTTCAGTTGCAGTGGAACTGGAGATCGCCAGTCCGCAGATTTGAAGCCGATATGAACCGTCATTTAAGATTAAATTCAATGAAGAGTGGAATCATTACAGACCGAACCAATATAGAAGCTAACTCCATAAATCCTCGGAATTTCCTCGGGATTGGATCCACCCGTTGTTGTATCAGTCACCTGTTGTGGTTTTATCCAGTTAATTTACTATCACAAGTAATTATACGATCAACGGTTAATAAAAGAGAAGAGCAGGGTATTCAACTGTGAACCTCATTAAAAAAAATATATGAACTAATTACCAAAGCGAAATTCATTTCAATATCTATTTTCAGCAACTAAAAGATATTTAAATAATTACATTAGAAAAGTATAAAACCAATTATTTGCCCATTTCCAGCTAACGTTGCGTAAACGCAACGCGTTTAATTTTATCATGTATATCATTTTTGATGTAGACTTTTAATGAACTAATAATGGGCTCTTAGGGTTTATAAAATTACTAGCGACCCACCCCGGCTTCGCAAGGGCGTAATTTAGAAAACAAATTGAAGGATGTGAAGTACTGCCTTTGATTATAGAACTTCTTTATAAACAATGTTTGTAGGTGATTTTTGGTTACACAAAATTTGTTCGATTTGATTGCACTCTACGCTTAGGTCTAACCCCACAACGTTGAATGTCTGACCTTATGAATTGTTAATTGCAATTGAAAATGGCAATTTTTTTTTGGAAACTGCAATCTTTTGAATTTCTATATTTCTCTTTTTTTCATTTTGTTTAGTCTCTATCCCACTTAGAGTAAGGAAACTCTTTTGCAATCGAGGTAGTGACTTTCGCATTCACAAACTTACATAAAAAACAAACAAACAAATTCCTAATGCAGAACCACATGCACAAATACCATTCGACTATACGCTGATCCCTAGCATTTTTCCTGTTCTTTACTATTGATTTTCAAAGGCAAGCAGACTTGAAAATGTTTTTTTTTCTTTTAGTAAAGCTGGCCAAACACGACGAACATGTTAGTGCGATCTGTTCGTATTCATGGTCTTGTTCGACATTTGCGGTGCTCTTGACGAACCTATCCAATTTTTATGAAAAATTTCAAAATTTGTGGATTTGTTCTCGAGCACGTTCGCCGTGTGTGGTGTTGTTCGAAAACATTTTCTTTTTTAAATAAATTTTGTTGCGTGCACATCAGCGGAAGATAAAAATGGCAAGTTTTAGCAAAACATTTCTTTTGGAATTTATAGAAATTGTTAGAAATATTTGTTTAAAACTTTAGATCCTCGAAATTTTGTCCAGTTTCGTGAAATCTTAAAATTGCTGTCAATCTCTCGTTTGCTGTAATTGCTTCTCGCATTCCTGTGTTTTGTTTTCCAATAACTGGACTGACCAAACTCAGCAATTCAATATAAGTTTCTGAATACATTCTAAGAAATTTTTTACAGGACGTACTCGATTAACGTAACTCCTTGATTTTCGCAACAGGTAAATTTTCACAATTGTTCACTCAGTAATCGCAACTTTTAAAAAATTCTTACTCGATAAGTGCAACTTTTGTTTATTTTTTTCTTTTCTTACTCTGGTTCCTTATTTTGTTTGTGTTTTTTGTGTATTTTTATTGTCTGGGCAGTTATTTTACCGCTGCTTGTAAGTTCGTTGTGGGGACGTAATTGATGTGCAGCTGTTGTGAAGGTAGTTGGATGAATATATCTTTTGAATGCAAGTTGTTTATTTCGTGAGTTTTGTTTAGTGGTCGGTCGTGTTTTTTATTCTCAAAAATGGGTATAACGAAAAAAATTGTGAAACTATCAATTCGAAATAAAAGTGAGATTTTAGAAAAAATAAATAAAGGCGCTTCAATAAAATCAATATGCAGTGAATATAGTGTTCACAAATCTACAATAAGCAGATTAAAAGAAAAAGAGCATTTAATAAGAAGTTTTGCTTCGAATGCTGAATGTGGACCGAGGAAGAGGATTACATTAAAGAAGTGTGAATTGCCTAAAATGGAAAAAGCCTTGTACAAGTGGTTCCTTAAGCAAAGGAAGCTTAATGTGCCCATTTCCAGTGAGCTCCGTAAATCACAGGCGATCCAGTTGCACGAAAAAATTAAAGAGAGAGCAGGATCTTTTAGAGCGAGCAACGGTTGGTTGATTAATTTTAAAAAAAGACAAGGAATTCGACTGCTAAAAATCTGTGGTGAAAACTTTCCAACAAACAGCAGCTTGTAGAAGATCTACTTAAATCTTTAAAAAATTTAGGGAAAAAATAAGACAGCTCGATCTGACTCCAAATCAAATTTATAATACCGATGAGTCAGCTTGTCAGCTTTAAGGAATCGTCGGCTCCTGGTAGAAAGACCTAAAGAAAGAATAACGTTTCTCGCCTGTACTAACGCTTCGGGTTTGCACAAAGTGAAGCTATTTATCATCGGTAAATCGATAAATCCAAGATAACGCTCCGTGTCACCGGAGTGGCGAGTTGAAAAGTGATGACGGCATGTTTGTTGTCATGTGTTTTCCTGCAAATTGTACTGCTCTTCTTCAGCCAATGGATCAGAACGTTATAAATTTAACAAAGCTTCATTATAAAAAAAAGTCGATTGGCCTTCCTAATTGGTTGTGAGGGATCAGACCTCGAAGCAAAAATTAAAGCATTCAATCTCCGAAATGCAATTTGCCTGCTATCTAACGCATGGGATGGGCTGCAGGCAAGTACAATTAAAAAATGCTGGAATGTGTTGATGGCTTCACATTGTGATTGGGAAGATGAAGATGGAGATGAGTTACCTTTAAACACAGTCAGAGCTCAAATTATCAGTGAACACGCGGTTGTAGAATCCATATCAACAAGAATTATCTTGTTTCCCTTCTTTTTTACACAATTATATTATAATAATAAAAAAAATTGGTGCTAGATAAACTGATTTCTGGTTTTGATCTTGAATTGAACTCTCTTAAAAATTGACTCAATTATTGCAACTATCCTCGGTTTCTATTATTTGCAATAATCGAGTACGTACTGTATATTTTTCGGAGACTTGGTATCAAAATAATTGTTTTTTTTCTACTTACAAAAATTAGGTTTTATTATATACATAAACCTTTCGTGAACAATTATCTAAATGATGGTGAAGACCGGCTCAAAATCAATTGTGTGCCAGTTATTACTTTAATTAACAATTATCTTATCAAAACTGGACGCCATGTATCGTAAGAAGTTTTTCTTATTTCAAGAGTTCATAGATCCGATGTTCCGACGAAGGAGAAGAACGAGAAAAATGTACTCCCAAATGATTTCGCTGGTGAGGCTGAATTTCAGTGTAATTTCCATGACTTGGATCCTCAAAAGCCACGTTACAAGAAACAATTGGAAGTGGATAAGGTATTGACAGATTCGCCAACATCCCAAAATTTGGCTCAGAAAATGAACCATCAACGTCTTATCATTACGAATTGTCAAAATGGTCAAAAAGCCATCGAGTTGAATTTTCAAACACCTCCACAAACGAGTCACGTGATATAGTAAAATGCAAATGCTCCAACTATTACTGGATAGCAAAGTATTGTTGAGACCACAAACAGATATGCTAATGTTGTTAAACAAAATCAGACATTCTAAACTGATTTCAATAAGGATCGAAGGTTCATTGGAATAATGTATTTTTCGGGCTTGCATACACTACTCCGGTCTGATCAACCAGTATTCCGATGCGATATAATAAAAAATGCATTGAGTCGAGATCGACAACAGCACAATTGATCAAAATGAAAAATGCTAAAATTGCACCTCTACGTAAAATGTTGAATGAATGATTTATGCAACTCGGAATGTTTTCTCATCGTCTTTCGATAGATGAGCAAATAATAAAGTATGGACGTCATTCTGCTAAAATGTTTTTTAAGGAGCAAGACAATTCGTTTTGGCTACAAATATTCGGACTTATAGTATGTTTACATGACAGTAACCTTTCTCAATTTATACCATACTGGGGTGCAAGCACTGAAAACTCCTCTAAATTTGCTTTGTAAGAGAATGTCGTCCTCAGATTAATATCAAAAATCGATACCCCAAGGCACATACGGTAACATTTGACAACTGTTTTACATCGCATAAGCTAATGTGTCGCCTTTCAAAGTTGAAGTATTTTGTAACTGGCAAGTGATGTCGGATTGATCCAATTAACATGTATAATTTGTCATTTAATGCGTTTTTCTATTTGTTCTTTATTTTTCGTATGTTTCCAGGCACTGTTCGCGAAAATAAAACAGCTAAGGCACATCTGGTGGATGCAAAAACTATGAAGAAAAAATGTCGCGGATCTATAGATATTGTATTCTACAGGCAAAATGAAACTGCAGCGATTCATTGGAACGACAATTCTATTGTTACAGTACTGTCAAATCATTGATGGACCAACCAATGAAGCAAGGAAAGCGGTTTGATTGAAAAAAAGCAAACACGTTAAAATTCTTATCCCAAATGCAAATCAGGATTATAATAAAACTATGGGTGGAGTAGATTTGTTTGATGTCACCGCATATGGATTCGAGGACAAAAGGTTTACTGGCCAATTATGTCGAATGGATTCGACGCGGTATTGCAAAATGCGTGGTAATGCGAAAGAAATACGAATGTCGCAGTAAGATTTTCGAACTTTTGTCGTGAATTCCTTGCTGTATTCGGAAACGAAGCCTATGTTGCCAACAGTCGGAAAACTGAATGAAGTTGTTCGTTTCGATGACCTCAAGCATGCTGTCGTAGAAACAGAAAAACGACCATCCCACTGGATCCAAAACGTTTCGATGCATACATATCATACTATAGTAAATAAGGAATTTATTTTGTATAAGTACGAGTATATAGTTTTATTTTCGTTTGCTCTAATCTGACCAAAAATATTCTGAATGTGAAATTTCAAATTTCTAACTCAACGGGAACTGGTAGCCGTCGGAGATGAATTAAGTCGGTATGAAGATTTTTATGTTAGAGGATGCGATGTGTAGACGGCCGTTGATCGGATCTATCTATTTCTTCTGGTGGTGCTCCCTGTTTTGTTTGTTGGTCGTGCAAAGTTCTCAAATATGCTCATTATCAGTTCAACCGTTCCGACATGCACCATTGGCCATCCTTCATAGAACGTCGTTCTAAGCTTGTATTTTCCAATTGGGATGCCAAACGGCAAAATATTTGAATCGATGTAAAGATCTTTTACAAGCAAATGTCCCTGTAATTGAAAGGCATAAGTGTATCTCTTCTATCCCCAGTTTTAAGAGTATGTACCTCATATGGACACTTATGATTGATGTTTGTAAAACGTTTCAATAACCTAATTGTAACCTTTGCGTATGAACTTCCGCTGCCAGTGTCTAACATATTGCATACGTTCGTAGTTACGTTAATAACAAACGGATGAAACAGATTCGTGTTGGTCCATTTTAAAAGTTGCATATGAAGCTATAACAAGAGTTAAAGTGTTTAGAAGAAGGTTTCACTTTGTTAATTAAACTCACAGTGACGTTCCGTACAACGCCTACTAAATCCGATTCTATGAAGACAAGGGATTTTTGCCAATTTATTGGTTTAAGTTTGCAAGTAACATTAACTACAAACTCCAAATTAGGATAGCAATTGAGGCCTAGGCTCTTGAAAGAAACTAAAGGAACCTGGAAATAAGAAAAGAAAAACAACTTGTTAAAAGAAATACCAATGTGCAAGCAAAACCGTGATCTTCCTGAAATATCTTTTGGTCGGCAGCCTGGCCAGTCAAAAACACGATGACCAGAATACAGAACAGAACTCTATGCATTTTGACACACTTGAAAAGATCCCTGAATATGATCTGTGGTTGACGCTGAAAAGACACATTCGGACACCTCTAAATGGTTGGTGTGGGTTGCTCTAAATAAATTTATAGCCATCTGACCGTAACGATGAGTATAATATTTGTTAAATCCAAAACCATTACAATAGTAATTCACACAATTAATTTAAAATTATACCTATCGCTACTCTAATATTCCGCTTTCTGTAGATCGACATCACCAAATATTTTTTATTTCTAATACATACAATGTTTCGTGGCGTGCTGTAGAAATAGGGTAGGCACTGAGCAATGTCAACTTGGTGATATGCAGTGTTGCAACTGTTTTCTACAAATTAATTTTGTTTATAATATCTCCACGTGGTAATTGTCGATGGATATCCATGTCGTAACTAAAAGTTTCAAGATGAAATCTAATATCGCGCAAGTCACGAAGATCTTTATTATAACGTACGCGCATTGCTTATCGGGAAAATTAATTTAATCGAATCATCTCCTTTATCCCCCTCAAATACCAACCCCTTTCAGACAATATACACACGCGGTTAAATTCTTTGACAGAGAGTCAAACCACGCTTAACACAAAATCTCGAAAAATCTCGCCGAATAGACGCGACGACCAATAAATATAACCAAATACGAATCGCTGCGATTTCATAAAATAAAACTACCTGACTTTTCTGCAAAATATGATGAGTGGGTTAGGTTCAGACTCTTGTTTTCCATCTTAGTTGAAACCAAGTCGACTCTTCCAAAAATTGAGAAAATTGAGTATCTTCAAAAAAGACTGAAGGTGGAAGCAGCATCTCTAATCAAACACATGCCGCCTAGCAACGAGAATTTCTCACAAACGAAGAAAATTTTGAAAGATCATTACGATAATAACCAATCAAAAATTATCTTCGCGCATTTAGACAATATTTTTGATCAGCAACAATTTAAGAACTCGTCGCTTAGTGAGCTTAAACAGTTGCTCAACATAACCAACGAAAACATCAACGCTCTTCGGGCATTACAAATAAATATCGATTCGTGGGATACCTTGCAAGCGTATTATTTATCCAAGAAACTAGAGAGTGATAGTGGAGTACTGTGGGCGAGAGAGTGCAAGTCACTGAAGCAGCCAACATATGGGCATTTCCACCAAAAGCTCCACCGAGACTAACAATTAAAAAGTTTTTGAATACACTTTTTTATCATATTTTTATAGGGAAGTGGTCAAATTTAACTAATGTAAACAAATTTTACATTTTTTCATAACCCATTTTGAGACATTCAAAGGAATGCATTTAATTCATACTAAATTTTTCTGTTAAAGTTTCTGTTATGATATAAAAGTAAATACAGTGAATACTTCTGTTGATTTTAAAACATTTTTAATAAGCTTGTTTATATATAATTTCATAAAGAGGACAACAAAAACAACATAAATATCATGATGAAAAAAGTGTCCCGTGCGACAATGGTTAAAATTAAATTTAAAAAAAAATATAAATCATTTTTCCGTAAAATCAAAACCATTTTTAAGAAACATCAATGCATAACATTCTAAATTTAGTCACATTGAAAAGTTGCTTTTGGTTTTGCTGATATCGCCGTTTGAATTATTGGCCGCGAAACTAACTTCTGTTTTTTGTCCCATGTGAATGCCTTGTTTTTTTTTGCAATTATCTTAAAAAAGAAAAAATTGCCTAAAATCAACATTGGCACTCGTTATAGGACTAATTAAGAGTTATCAGTTAAACCTATTGCCTAAATAAAAATCCTTTTTGTTTACACTTTTTTCATTTTAAATATGGTCGACGGTCACGTTCGACATAACAGAAATGCCCATTTGCTGATTTCATTAGTTTTCTTAAAGATAGGATAAATGAACTAGAAATATTAAAATTGACATACTCTGGTCGTAATAGCCAACACTCTACTAAATCGTTATTAAAAGATGCGAAATTTAAACGGGTCTTGAACGCTATTACAACATCTTGTTTTAAATCCTGTCATCCTGTTTACCAGTCATCGCGATCAGACGTGCATCATTCTATCTGCAGTGTGAATACCCCCTTTTACTTTTCAAATTCTTTCTAACTTTATTTAAACAATGTCTTGAAAGTGTTCGACCTTCGAGATAATTTTATTAAGTATGATGGTCTTTGCAGCTAGATTTTTCATAAGAAATGTGTTTCCATCTCAGTCACTTCTATCAAAGCCTTGGAAGTTGAGAAAAATCTTATGTGGCGATGCGCTAGTTGTGTGTGCGTGAGTGGCTCTATTCTTTCCCTAATCGGTCATTTACTACATTCTTTAAATTTAAAACAAATCAATTCAGTAGTCAACTCACATCTTAAAATTTTAGATTTGATTTTTGTGTGTTGTGATGAATGTAACTGAAGTTCCTATATCTCTTTTGAATAATTCTATTAATCACAAAGAAATTTATATTGAGTTATCATTTTTCTACTATTTGAAACTTAACGCTAACCATAACCTGAAACATTACAATTTTTCAAAGGCAAACTACAGCGAACTACTACTACTGACCGATGGCTTTTCAAGATTTGCACCGCTCTCATCCTACCGAAATTCCAATAATCCTTGTTGGCATAATAGACTGTTAGGGAATAAAAAACATTTAAAAAATCTAATTCGCAGTCAGATTACGAAATATCTGGTAAACTCCGTAAAGATTTTAATGTTCTTAACAAATTTGTCTTCAAAAATTATATCATGTCTATTGAACATAACAATTAATGTGATAGTAAAACGTTTTGGCTTTTTATCAATTCAAAAGGAAGGCTACGGTGATCCCAAATTCAATGCAAACCGTGAATCGGAAAATATTGAATCTACTCTTGAACTTTTGAAAATTTCTTTCAGTCCGTATACACATGCCATGATGAAACTACGAGTAGCACCATTCCCATTAGTTCATCTAGTTGTGTTGATATCGGATCTTTGACTCTAAGCTATCACGATGTTTCCATCGCTCTTCAAGCATTAAAAGATACTTAAAGCAGTAGTTCAGACGGTATTCCTGCCATCCTACTCAATAAATGTAGCGGTTCGCTTTCCGTTCCCCTGCTTCAAATTTTCAACCGTTCCCTCCCGGAAGGTGTATTTCTTGAAGTTTGGAAGAAATCCTTTTTAGTTCCCATTCACAAGTCTGGGAACAAAAGCAATGTTGAGAATTACAGAGGAATTTGTAAGCTTTCCGCAATCCCTAAGTTATTTGAAAGCATTATTTTAACTAAAATTGAATTTCTTATAAAAGAGTATCTGCCGGATGGACAGCATGGTTTTGTCGCTGGTCGATCTACTACCACAAACCTTGCACAATTTTCGTCCTTTGTTCTGAAACAAATTGAGAAAGGGAACCAAGGTGACACCATATATACAGATTTCAGCAAAGCTTTTGACACAGTCAAATTAAATACTCGTATGAACAGTGTTTATTGTTTGCCGATGATCTAAAATAATTTAGAGCCGTAAAAAATATTGATGATTGCTCTTTACTGAAAGTAGATTTAAACAACATCACGGAATGGTGCAAAATCAATGCCCTGAGGTTAAACACAAGCAAGTGTAATTTCATTTCATTCTCCAAATCACCCACTATAATTCAATTTGAGTATTCGATTGATTCCACACTCCTCTCTCGAATTAGTGAAGTCAAAAATTTTGAAGTTATGTTGGATACTACTTTCTCTTTTAAAGTACATTTAAATCGTTGCATTAAAGAAGTAGCAAAGGTATTTCTGACCCATTTTCTTTCCTGTCATTATACTTCTCCCTTGTTAGACCTTATCTTGAATACGCAGTTGTGATTTGGAATCCAAATCTCTCTTCTGACTCCGACCGAATTGAACGTGTTAAAAAGCGTTTCACAAGATTCATTTTTTATAGAATACATTGGAACTTTTGCCCTCATTATAAAGCAAGATGTTTTCTCCTTGGCTTAAAATCGCTAAAATCTAGACGTACTATACAGGAAATAATGTTTGTTAGAGACCCTCTCGGTTATCATTATCAAAAATAGGACTTTATGTCCCTATACGATCATTGACAACACCGCATCTTCTCTTTGTTGAATACCACAGAACGAATTATGGTACTAACGAACCGCTTACTCGAACCGTCACAGCCTTCAACGAGGTTAGTAACCTTTTGGACGTTTATTTATTCCTAAATAAATTCATTTTTTTATGATTTAAGTGACTTGTAGATGTAGTATATATCGGGTTTTCCAATAGGGACTTGACAACTTTGAATTTAATTCATGAAAGCACTCTTTCACTAATCATCAAACTGTCACTGTCAATTTATTCAGTAAACTCAACATTTTCATCATGGTAACGTACATGAACGAGCAACGTCTGCAAATTATAAAAATTTTCTACCGAAATTTGGAGTCGGTGACTGCAACTTTCAGAGCGTAAATTCCAATTTTCAGTCGTAATTCTCGCCCTAATAGACAGGCAATAACAAGTTTAGTGCAAAAATTTGAGTCTACATATTCGTTATGTGATTTTGCCGTGTCAGTGCGATAACGGGTTGGTCGAATTGTCAAAAATATCGCTGTCGTTCAGGCGTCCGTAGCAAACATTCCAAATCAGTCAATTCCACGGCGTTCTCTAGAATTGGGCATCGCTCAGACCACATTGTGGCGTTTTTTGAAATATCTCAAATGGTTTGCGTTTTATTTTAAAAAAAAAAGTTGTCCAGTTCTTAATGTAAAACGCTTTATAAATAAATAAATAAATGCAAACAAAATCATTTCCTTCCGTCCCGCGCCGGTATCGAGTGACCAGTGGCAACAGCAGTGCCGAGCAAAGCTTAATTTGGGATTGCAATCCACTTTAATATCTGAGTCATGTGTTCAGCGGCTCAATTTGAAATGATCGAACGCCATTTTTATCCTATTGCTGCCATCGAGGAACAAGTTAGCTTTCAAGGCACGAGAGGAATGGTGAATTTAGTCATGTGTTCGTCGATATTCAAAGAATCGTCTCTTTACACAAATGATTATATTCTGTCGTCTCTAACGAGTGACCTCCGGAGTGTGGAAATCCCGGAGGACAAAATTTCTTACATAGCGTTTACATTTGCATGTCAACGAAAGCATTGCAGCTCGAAATCGTAAAAGAGTTATCAACTACAGGCTTTATTGCTTCATTACGCCGCCTTGCATCAAGACGAGGAAAGTGCCACACCTTATACAACGATAATGGTACAAACTTTGTTGGTGCCAATTAGCACCTTCGAGAATGGTCTAACTTACTAAACTCTTCAGAATTTAATAAAAAGGGTCACGAATACTCCAACAACTGAAGGAATCAACTGGTGTTTAGCACCACCTCATGCACCCCACTTCGGCGGAATTTGGGAGGCAGAGTTGAAAACTGTAAAGTATCATCTACACCGGGTATTGGGCAACACGTCAGTAACCTATGAAGAATTTTCTACAATTTTATGCCAAGAGTTTTGGCGAAGGTGGTCACAGGATTACTTGTCTCAGCTTCTTAAGCGTCCAAAATCGGTCGAAAAATGCAAAACATTTGCATCAATCGTATTGGTTAAAGATGATAATAGGCCTTCCTGCCAATAGCTTATAGGGCGCGTTATTGAAACGCATTCAGGACAGGATGACATAATGCGCGCTGTGACGATTGCTACATCGAATGGACGGCTAAAAAGACCTGTTTTCCAATTATGCCCATTATTTGTTGACGAATGTTTATCATTCAACGGCGGAAGGATGTTTCCACCTTAACTTTACTTGGCAGCAATATTTTCGTTAGTAATTTATTTATTTTATTTTTTTTATTTATATTTTACTTTTTAATTATGGTACCACCTTTTCGTTTTTTTTTTGTCCTCCAACCTTGTTCAATCGAGAAAGCCGTTTTAATTTCATTTCGTCCTTTTACGAAGTCGTTTGTTTCTCATAAATGCGAGTACAGTTCACATTTTGCTTATTTTAGTAGCTGTACTTACTTACGCATAACATCACCCTTCAGACGAAGTTTTATTGTGAAAAGAAGGGACGCAAAGGGAAATAGGTTTAAATTTGTCACTGGACAACGTTGATATAATGAAACAGTTAAATAAATTGATCCGCCGCCTTAATAGCATTATGAAGGATTGGAAAGGTTGCATCGCGGTCGCCTTTACATAAAGAGAATTAGCAATAAGAAATGTGTTAAAGCAACAATGAATAGGCAGTAGGACGTCTCGACTCGACTCGTCATCTCGGTACACAATACGAGTATAAGAGAAAGGGATTATCCTCTAGCTTTTTAAAAATTGCAAATCTATCCAGATGCCCATGAAACTTCTCCGCACTTGCTAGATAACATTCGGAATCGTGCCATAAATCGCATAAAATAAAATTGTCCAGTCAATTGAAACTTTCCAATGTGGACATAATGTCTCTTTCATATATCGTTGCCTTTTCCACCATTAACATTTGTCCTTTCAGGTCTTATGACGTAACATCCGTCTGTTCCCTTAATCCCACGTATGTACTCTGAAATATTGTAAGTCTTTCCTTAGCACACAATTAACGGGTGTTTTTTTAAGAGCTTGAAAACTTTATAAAAATGGTTTTTTTAATAAGGACTAACAACTTTTTTTTTTAAATAAAACGCAAACCATTTGAGATATTTCAAAAACTTTACTATTGGCTTGAAGTACAATCAAAACATTTATGAATGGAACTCGACCTCGTTCATTTGGCCACAATTTGGACCCAATTTTCAACGGCTCGGCCACACATTTCGGACGAAACGGCCACTATTTCGGCTCTGAGCTGTTCCAACATCGTCGGCTTGTTGGCATAAACCAATGACTTAACGTAGCCCCACAGAAAACAGTCAAGCGGCGTTAAATCGCACGAACTAGGCGGCCAATCGACTGGCCAATTTCTTGAGATAACACGCTCACCATACTTACTCTTCAATAAATCGATTATAACGTGTGGTGTGTGGCTTGTGGCACCATCCTGTTGAAACCACATGTCGTCCAATTTAATTCGGTGATCATTCACAGTAACGTGACGATCGTTATCATCGACGAAAAAATATGGCTCACTTACGCTGCCGGCATGCAAATCACACCAAACAGTTCTTTTTTGTGGATGAAGTGGTGATTCATGAAGCACATGTGGATTTTCACCCGACCAATAACGCATATTTTGCTTATTGACGAACCCATTGAGCTAAAAATGAGCTTCGTCACTGAAGATGATTTTGCGATGAAATTCACCATCTTGGCGCATCTTCTACAGAACCCAAGTTTCTACAGACAGTTTGGTGATTAGTGAAAGAGTGCTTTCATAAATTAAATTCAAGGTTGTCAAGTCCCTATTGGAAAACCCAATACAAGACCGAAATATTATTTTTTATTATTATAATCTAGTAGATAATTTCATTTTATTTAGTTTTTCAACATGATTTTTGGCATATACTTGCTGCGGTTACGAGTTACATGGTCCATTCGATCAGTCCAGTTTTTCACTACTTTTTCCAATGTATCTGGCCGTATGGCGTCAATGGTGGCTTGAATATTGGCTTCCAATACTACAAGAGCTGCTAGATTGTCAGCATAAACTATTGCCCCATAAAAAGTAATCGAGATGCGTTGAGTCGTAGGAACGAGGGGGTCAGTTAACAGGACTACTTCTGGAAATAAAGTTGCCACCTAATTGATTTTGCAATAAATTTATGGTTAAGCGAGCTGTATGGCAAGTTGCGCTATCTTGTTGGAACTAAATGTCGTCGATGTTTAGATGATTAATTTTTCGAAACAAAAAATCAGTCAACATGGCTCGATAGCGCTCGCCATTCACCGTAACGGCGACGAATCGACATTTCGACGCCTTCTTCAACACTTCACGCTACAGCAGCAATATTCTCTTCGGTAGGCACATTTCTTTGTCTTGTTGATGGTTTTGAATCGAGAAGAGTAAAATAGTGCGAAAACGATCAATAACTGCACTAATTGCTTGCTCGGTCGGCCGATTATTTTGACCGTAAAATTGACGAATTGCTCTATGAACTTCACGAACAGATTTATTTTATTCAAAGTAAATTTCCACAATTTGGAAGCGTTTATCTGGCACTAAACGATTCATGATGAATTGTTAAACCTTACTGAACAGAAATATCAACACAGTTTGACATTGACAGCTTTCAAACTATAGACAACATGCGGCTAAAAATACACATTTTAGTTAGTGAAATATCCTGTAGAGTTCTTTAACATATATAATATATAAGTTGCAGACATTTAAAACCAACTTATTGTCCATCGGTGGCACCCTTTGTTTCTTTCCTAATTTTCATTCCCCCGTTCTGTGTGCTAAGATGTCAAATACAAAATCTTTTAAGAGCGCTCTAATTAGAAAAGAAGAACATATATAATAAAAATAAGAGAAAACGATACCTTTTAAGTTCTTGTCACTGCTTTTGCTTTTATAATTATTCGAAAAGACGGTTTGGAACAATAATGGCCCCAGGACAGTCTCTTAACTTAATTTAAGCTTTTGTCACCAAAATGAAAAAAGTGGTGCTTATCCCTCAAAATTTCATTTTATTTTCACCGGCATTTCCATTATTTTCGTCAGCCTTGAGTCCACATTTACCATATATAGTAAGCACACGTAGTTCTTTAACGATGACAAAATTAGGAGCCCTTGAATTTTAAATTTATACCCCTTCATCGGGGAAAATAGTCGCCCGCATAAAATAAAATTCATTAAGGATCTCGAACAGAACTATGCACATGACAGTTAACCTATCTATAGTTTACACTTACTCGTATGTAAGATTCACTTGGGGTTATGTATAGTGTGGGCATGTCCTTCATTTTCCCTTTTCTAGTGTATGTTTTTGTTTTTTTTTTTTTGACTCAGGGTTTTTAGGTTTTTATTCAGATTTAATTTAAGTACTCGTATGATGCTTAGGGTATGGTGTACACCTACATAGCACACTTTAGCAGATTGTGCCTTTGGCCATATTCCATGGAGAATTATTGTTGCTCGTTGCCTCCTTGTTACAAACAAAAGGACTTCCATTTGGCTCTTGGAGAGGTTTTTTTTTTTTTTTTGTTTTTAGGTATAGCCTTGTGCCTGACCTCCTTTTCAGGAAAAATACATATGAACGTGGACATGAGTAGATATTGTTGGCATCGTTCAATGTGTTTGCAGTCATCTATCATCGTCCTTATAGTTCCGAGTAAAAAGAACTCATTGAAGGATTTTTGTTTGTAGTCCTATAACTTTCCACTCAACCACAATGTAACCCAAAGCTTGATGACGTGGATTGTTCAAATGATGTGGGCTATTCACATTTTCTTTTCTCCAATCTTTTTCCTTCTAGTTGTTAGAAAGAAAATCAAGGCCACGTATTCAGATGGATGACAAAACTCAATAAAACACTTTCGTATAGCTGAAATCAAGATAAAAGTATAGAGAATAACGTTTAAGAAAAGGCCCTCGGCAATTGCCTGAACGCATGATTATAAAGTATATACACCTGTCACCTGACATAAGCATATGCCAACACAAGAGCTCTCCAGGCAGATCTATTGTTTATGGTGCGATGAAAGGAACCAAATGAAGAGTTATGTTTTTGCCTAAAATGCTTTACCTTTTCGTTGATAGTTCTCATCCACAGTAATCTCAACGAAGATATTCAATTCCAGTTTGATCTGCATTTGCAAGATTCGTGTAAAGACCTGAAATTTATGAATATGAAATACACTGAATGCAACATATCACAACTGCCTTACCAATTGCACCGAACATCCATGTAGAGTTCCCAGTTTCAAATAACTTTACTTGGGGCCATCTTAGTTACCCACCTGAACAAAGGAGACCGGCTAATTGTCTTACAATTTAAAGATGCGGTGATATACGGTTGGAACAGTTTGTCAGTTTATCCATCGGGGTCTGCAGCTTTCTCAGACTTAAACACGAAAACTGGACTCCTAACATGATTTTGAAAGAATATAATTTGGAAATGTTACGAGTATCTGTCTTTGTCTCAGCTCCGACTGTGGTTCCGCTGTGAAGTTACCTTCCGTCTTATGATAGCATCTCTACAGGACCTCGATCGATCACTTGTTATCGTCCGCATTTATCACTGGACCATCAGGGCGGGTTAAAACCCAGTACATCATAGCGGGAGTCGCCGATTGCTGCTTGGCAATTATGCCAATGGACTTCTTCGCTCAAAATAGGCGGCGATGCACTGTTCGATTGACTAAGGAAAACAAAATCTTGAAGTTCAATATAACGGTTCGGTAATTTTCGGCTGTTACGGATATTCGCATCCGTATCTTGGATAATGGTTCTAGTTGATGTTATTTGCTCGGAACTTTAAAACATTCGAAATACAGAGGAGGGCCCTACGTCGACGGGAATATGATCAGTTTAGTTGACAGTTTGTTGGTCTGGAGGAAGGTCCCCAAAGTGCAGAAACTGTGTGCTGGCTATTATGATACGACCTTTTTCGAAGGTGATGGCACGGAGGATGTAAATATTGTACTTGTTCACTGTATTACAAAAGATCATCCTTGCCCGGATTGGAATTTAAATCACCATTTTATTTCCCGCCAGACTTTGGTATTGCTCGTAGGTTGTTTCGAGCAGCTCGTAGGTCTTTGGCAGTCTTTGGCAGTCTTTGTTTAGGCCGTTTTTATTTATTGGGGTATTTTATATTTTTTTAACGAATCATAGAGACTTTTGCTTACATGCCTGAAGAAAAAGCTTGTAGCCTAAATTCTTCTTCTACGTAAAATCTGCGTGCTGACAAACGCTGCAATTTCCGTCCTTGTTACGCCACTTGTCTATAACATTTTCCATTGAAGAAATGACATTTGTCTTTCCGACCATCCCATTCCAAGCCTTGGATGGCAGTCGAAGAGGTCTGTTAAGAGTTCGAATGTTCCAAGGGCAAATTCAAGGAGCGTTGTCCTTTTATCATTTGCCAGAGTCGTCGAGTGTGAGTCCATTATTATCCGAGGCCATTAGCTGGTTCGTCACATTTTTTCATCCTTTCTGTATAGGTTCATTAGCCCTATGATGACACATACAAACCAGTATTCCGCAGTTGATCGAGCATGCCCTTAGCATTATAGTCTGTATTAGCAAGGATATAATTCAAGAGCACAATGCATGCAAATCCGATCACCCAGATGAAATATCTCCCCATTTTTAAGGGAGGTGTTCTTCCATGAAATTTGACCACTGCGTAAATTTTCCCACCAATTTTACTCTGGGAGATTTCATCGACTAGATGAAAAACATTATTAAACTCGCCTATCCTTAAAAGCTTGAATCTACTTCCTTTTCCTCCTACAGACCCGTTGAGTTTACAAGTTAACGTCCCTTCTTTTCACAGTCATAGAAGCGCTTATAAAGCCCCAGATCATAAAATATATCGAGCAAATGAAACTTCCAACCAACAGGTCCATAGAAGATTTGATAGAATATCTCACAGAAAAGATATTCGCAGTCAGTATTTCAAAGGCATATAAGAGAGTTTAGCATTATGTAAACTTGTTTTTGTCAAAAATCCGTAGATTTCTATTTTAAATGCTTATATTAGAAACTGTCTTTTGCAAATGTAAATTCAAGTTGTCTTGAGCGGTTTCAGATTTATGCTCGGGTGTCCCAGCCTTCCGTTTTACTACCGATACTACTTTAAATATTTATTTATGATACCTTATCTGTTATTTCAGATCTAACATATTGCTTTTCGAATGAAATTATTCACCACATATAGCAATATATTCGTTCCCGGACTTACGACCTTGCTCTTTGATAGTAGAAGGACTCAATCGATGTAAGAAATACTTCTTCTCGGCTTATGAGACCTTATCCGGGCTACTACGATTTATTTGGATCTCAGGCTGGGAGGGCGTTAAGGATCTCCGACACAAAATCAGTGTATTGGACGGATAAGCCCGTAATGGACCAACAGCAGCGCTCATATTCTGAATGTGTTACTGGCATCGGACTAACCGATGGAACTGACCCTCCAGGTTGGGGTTGTTTCACCGGGAAATGAAAAAAATATGAAAGCTACGAGCAACAACAAGCCTTACATGATGCCACCAAAGAAAGATTCTAAAACCTCTTGAGCAAGACCTACGCCTATTGAGACGAACAAGGGAACATCGAAGAAGAGTCGCAGTCAATGCTGAATATTTGAAAAAAGGATTTCAGTAGACTGCATAAATTCGATGATGAACCAAATACTCTGCCAAGCAGAATGAACCTTTTAACCTGGACGATGTAGACCAACAATTTCGTCCACACAACCTGGATAAAGTAAAGAAAGCCATATCTAACCTGCAAGGCCCGACTGTGTACACCAACTTATTACTAAAATATGGTCGGACGAAGTGTGCCCGATGAATGGAACATCAACATTGATTGCCCGATCCTCAAAAAAGGAAGTTCTCTGAATTGCGCCAACTATAGAGGCATCAGTCTTCTTAACATCGCATACGAGACCTTATCTACCGTATTGTGTGAACGCCTGAAGGTGCTCGTCAAAAACCCTGATTGCCCCATATTAATGTGGCTTCAGGCCAGGAAAGTCCACCATCGACCAAATATTCAGACAACGGCAGATTTTGGGGAGAACCCATGAGCTTCAGATCGATACACCTATTCATCGATTTTAAGGCCGCATACGACGGCATCTAATAAAGACGAGCTATACAGAGTAATGCCTAGTTTTGGCATCCCTGCCAAACTCATTCGTCGGTGCAGGGTGGCATGGTTAATGCACGGTACTTCGAAAAGGTCGGTAAAGATCTTTTCGATACCGTTGAGACTAAAAAAAAGCGATTCGCTGTCATCCGATTTCTTTAACATTATTCTTGAAAGAAAGGTGCAAAATTCACGCACCAACACAAGAGTCAAAATCTTTCAAAAGTTCATCCAAACTCGCGGACGGTGATGATATTGATATTATAGGAGAAAAACAGCTTGACGTTTGTAAAACTTTCGCGAGTATTAACGGCCACCGAGCGCAAGGCCAGTTATATGCCGGAAAGCAGAAAAGACATCTAACACCAAAGTCTCGGGTAGAATATCACCCTTAACAGATATAGCATTGAGGAGGAAGACTTTCTTTAGACAACAGACAACGACTACAGATCAAACGAAGAATATCTCTTGCCATTCGTTGCGTTTTTGGGCTAAAATGGAAATTGACTAGCAAAGCCCTCTCTCGAACAACAGAAATGACTTTATGTCCTAGTCTTGATCTAGGGAGCGGAGGCATGGACATAATGAAAAATGGAGAATGGCAGCAAAATGCGCTGGTCTGAAAAGTCTTCTAATCCGCAGCCGAGACACACCGTAGTAGAGGAAGACTGCGAAATAAGTGGCGCACGCCAATGAACTTAGTCAATTTAGCCTAAAACTTGGATGCAGCTAGTGACAGATCGAACTGACTGGGCATGGTTGTTGACTGAGGGCGAGGCCAACCCCTAAGTAAATAGGTAACCTAGGTTAGCGGAACCTAAAGTAAATAGGTAATTTGAGCGATTTCAACTGTATGTTAAGGCACCCTTTCCCTTTAAGTGGCGCTACAGTCCGGGTTGGACCTGGGCCTCAGTCAACAAACTTCTCCAGCCAACTCAATCCCTAGCTAACTGCCTCCAGTTTTGCACGCTAAGTTGGCTGAGGTCTTCTTCCACTTGCGTGCACCACCTGAGTCTTGGCCTTCCTCTTCTGCGCTGTCCCTCGGGAGCGGATACGAAGACTTTTCGGACCGGAGCATTGGTGTCCATGCGCTCTACATGACCCAGCCATCTCAGTCTTTGGATCTTCACTCTTCTGGCTAGGTCCATGTCGCTGTACAGTCCATATAGTTTGTCGTTGTATCTCCTCCTCCACTCACCGTCAATGCAGACGGGACCGAAGATCGCCCGAAGAATTTTTGTCTCGAAGCAACCAAGAACACCCTCATCCATATTTGATAATGTCCATGCCTCTGCGCCATAGAGCAGGACCGGGATTATTAAAGTCTTATAAAGGGTGACTTTTGTTGTCCGAGAAAGGGTTTTGCTACTCAATTGCCTTCTTAACCCAAAGAAAAAGCGGTTGGCAAGAGTTATTCTTCGCTTGATCTCAGCGCTGGTGTCGTTGTCTGTATTTATAGCGGAGCCTAGGTAGACAAAGTCCTTAACTACCCCAAAGTTATATCTGTCGAGGGTGACGTTCTGTCCGAGACTTCGGTGTTGGTTGTCCTTTTTGCTTGATAGCATATACTTGGTCTTACCCTCATTGACGCTAAACCCATTTTCGCCGCTTCCGTCTCAATACTCGCGAAAGCCCCACTGACATCACGCTGCTTTCTCCCGATTATGTCAATATCGTCGACGTACGCCTTGTCTAAATCCTTTCTGGACATCAAACGTTTCGGTGAGATCCTTACCGACCTTGATGGAGCAGAGTGCATTCTCCATCGTCCTCCTGCACAGACAGACGAGTTTGGCAGGGATGCCGAAACTAGACATTGCTCTGTATAGCTCGTCTCTATAGATGCTATCATACGCGGCCTTAAAATCGATGAATAGGTGGTGTGTACAGATTTGAAGCTCATGGGTCTTCTCCAAGATCTGACGTAGAGTGAATATCTGGTCGATGGCGGACTGTCCTGGCCTGAAGCCACACTGATATGGCCCTATCAGGTTTTTGACGAACGGCTTCAGGCGTTCACACAATACGGCGGATAAGATCTTACATGCGATGTTAAGCAGACTGATGCCTCTGTAGTTGGCGCAGTTCATAGGGTCTCCTTTCATGAGAATCGGACAAACAATGCTGAGGTTCCATTCATCGGGCATACTTTCTTCCGATCGCCTGCGGCTTTGAAGAGCTCGGCAGTCAGGCCATCCGCTCCAGCAGCTTTGTTGGACTTAAGCTTCGATATAGCTATCTTCACTTCATCCAGGTCAGGTGGACGAAATTGTTGGTCATCATCATCCAAGTTGAAAGGTTGATTCTGCCCGACAGCGGTATTTGGTCCGTCATGCCGTTATACAGTCTGCAGAAATAGTCTTTCCAAGTCCTCAGCATCGACTGCGGTTCTACTACGATGTTCCTTTGTTCATCTCTACAGGCTTCGATTCGGGGTTTGTTTCCGTGGCATGTTATTTTTACCTTTTGGTAAAACTTCCGAACCTCATTCCTGGAGTAGCATCTCTCAATTTCCTCGATCGCGCGCTTCTCATGCTCTTTCTTCTTCCTCCTGTGAAGCCGGTGTTCGTCTCTCTTCGTTTTATCACCGACACTGCTTTTAATTTTCATCAGTGATGAAATCCCTTATTCGAATTTACTATAGTAACTAGAAACAGGCAGTAAAAGGCACTGTTAGAAATACTTTTCCTCATCTAAACTGACCAAATTATAAGCCCGAAATTATAGTTAGTATCCACATCCGGTTAGGTGTCTCTTATTCTTGCGAGATAAGATCTAAGACCGTGCTTATTTTGATCTTTCGTTATTTTCACCGAAATCGGGACCAAAATTCAATGCGACTAATCATATTTCACCTGTTCTAAGCATTATCTTTATACACATTTACTAGACATTACTTAGAGAAATGTGTGAGAAAACTTATTATTAATTATTATAATTATTTCATAGTTGTAAATGAAAAGAAAGACTCCCATGAAACTTTATCGTTTAATTCTTTATTAGCGTTTCATCAGCAAGATCTAATCAAATCGATTTTAATCTAAATCCTCAATCTAAACCCCGGTCTTCGTTCATAGATACGAGTATAATTTGAGAACTTCTTTCGCAAACGAAGACTCCCTGTTAATTAAAAACTTTGTAATCAATTGAAGACCTTTCTTTGAACCCGGGTATCCAATTTCCAATATTCATTCTAATTCTCTATTCGGATAATTAGAAAACGTCCATTTTGCACAAGACATATCCGATATCCATTCACTTCGAGATGTGACATTTCGAAGTTCCGGTTCTTCCTACCTCGATGACCTTTAAAAATTGCTTATTGACTGCAAATAGAAGTAAAATTCAGCATAGCAATTTGGCAGATACAGACATTATGACACAAATCCTTTTGACCTGCAATAGTAACATTTGCAGAATAAAATTTTACTTAAAGTTCAGGCGCCCACCCGATTATGAGATGCAGTTGCAGGCAGTGCTACCCACTCTTAAATTGAACTCTGACATTTCGACAAAGCTTTTCCCGGGCACAACTGAACTACTTTACGTTGGTTTTGGCTTGGATGCACCTTCTTCTGTATATATTTATAATAGATACATAGCTACGATAACTACCCAGAAAACGTTTTACATATTGTACATTACTTTTACCACCAAAGCAGTCATTTTAAACTAGGCCATGATGTGTAAGTGTGTGCACATATACTTGTTCATTTGGTATCATGTATTGGGTGTTGTAAAATTATACAAGCATCACACGCATAAATGGATGATAGGACTAATTCCTAGTTCTGGGGTAACTACGTGCATTTGTTGGCAACACTGTCAACTGGGAGAGGAGCTTCCTTGCCATTTTACAAGCACGAACAATTTAAAATGCACACTCATGTGGTAAACATTTTTAAGAGTCATTTTAATGCATTCTTAAGCAATTTACTTTTAATTTGAGTATCCTGTGGGTGTTTTTAAAGATGTTTGTCGCAGTGTGCATGTGCATAAGTTAATATTTGTTCGTGCCACAGGTATGACTATGTACAGTCTCAATAAAATCTACTTAATAAAATGGCTTACCGCAATGCAGGTGAGGATTTTGAATTTCCCCAGATTTGATTAGGGGTTTAAGTATGAGTTTCATAACTTTCTGCGTACGAATTTTCTTATATAAATACACGAAATGCATTGTTTTTATGTTCTTCTCTGGCCCCATAACCTTTTAATGGATTTATATTTCGTAGTAATGATGTGTTTTTACTAACAAACCTTTTTTATTTACAAACTTAGTCGTTTGCAAGATGTATATATTTTTGTTCCATTCCTAACCCGGTCATGTAAGCACATACTGATGCGAAAGCAAAAAATTAATCTGCACATGAAATGTTCGAACTTTGAACAACAAGCGCACAACAAGAACACAAAACATAACACTCATTTTTGTGTGGATTTGCTGAAATTTGTAGTGAGATGCGTCGAGCCTTCAACAAGTAACCTAAGGTGCTAGAAAAGACAGGAAGAAGGAGATCTTCGGTAGTACGTACCAAAGCGCAGTATCACTAAGGCAAGCAAACGGTTTTCTTAACCGTATGTCCGCCAAGAAACAGTTTGATTATCTGATATTGAAACTATTCGTCAAATTGACAAATTTTCTATCAACACAAAATACTCCTTTATTGTTGTAAACTCTTCCTTGTTTGCCACTGACAGCGATAATAATAATAATAGTAATATTACACTATTTGGACACTTTATATAGGGTGTAGTACACTGCGACCTTATGGTGTATTGTTATGCTCTGACTTTGGCCTTGGCAAGGAAACCTATTCAGAGCACGTCATCTAGACCAGTTTCTTTTATGAATCTGAGAATGAGCAGTGGATCCATGGTTGGTAGATCCTTTCCTTGAATTTGGTGTTTTCTCGAATATTTAAACCTTTTTTGGGTCAGTGCCCCGCAGGATTCCAGTATGTGTTCTGAAGTTTCTGTAGAATCATTGCAGAATCTGCAGAGACCTTCATCTGATATCCCTATTTTCCTTAAGTGATAGTTTAGTTTGCAAATGCCCCATTAGGAAACCAGTTAGGATGCGAAGGTTGTTTTTTTGGCTAAGACTGATACATGGTTTAAATCTTTTCGGATTGTACATAATTTTCTAAGATTTTTTTAGCTTGTCTCAGACCTTGGAGATCCCGAAAGGTTCTAGCCCTTTTCTCCTTTTCCGATTTCCTGAATTCTACGCATATGGTGTGTTCCCTTTTCCCGCAGAATGGTTCAGGTCCTATGAAGGGTTCTGTTGCCCCTTTTCTCGCTAGAGAGTCCGCCGCCTCGTAACCAACAAATCCCATACAAGCTTGGATTTAACGACAAAGGAGTTCAGTACTTTGATAGCTGCTTAACTATCTGACATTATTGCTATGTTACAGTTTCTGTAATTCTTTTCGTGATTGATTCGAACGCATCTTTCTATGGAGCATGATTTTGCGTGAAAGATGCTGGTACTCTTGCCATTGATTCATGATGTTTCATTCTTGGCCCAAACATACCTGCACCAGGTCCTTTATCAGTTCTCGAGCCTTCTGTATACCACTTTATCGTGTGGTTTCAGCGGTAGCGGGCATGATGAGCGAAATTTGAGGAAAAGTCGCTACGGTCGTTGAAATTTCCCCATCCCGTAGAGAAAAGCAAGCAGAAACGGTCGAAGTAGATACGGAAATTTTGAAAAATAAAACGGGACAAAATACCGACATCTGGAGGGAACAAATTTTTTTTTCTTCGAACGTTGTGTTCTGTTTATTTTTATTAATTTCGTGTTGTTTTGGTTGTCAAACTCTTCAAGATGGAATAGACTCACAAAGGTAACAAAAGTTTTCGACAATTTGTGCGGTACCATATTTCAGTCCATTCAAACCGTTTTGAAGAGACCGGAACAGTCGCAGATCTGAAGGAGCAGGCTGTTGCAAGTACGGTGGGTGCTGAAGAATTTCCCAATTTAAATTCTCCAGGTTTTTATAACATTTGTTGGACAACATGTGACCTGTTATTATGATAGCAGATGAAGCCTTTTCGATGAGCTTCAAACAATCCCCTCAGTTGAAATGTTCGGGTTATTTTTCACTAAGGCTCGCACAATGTCGCCATCAATCTCGGAAGACCATACAGAACGGAGTTGATCGCTCAGTGTCATACCACTGTTCCGGAATCTACCAAACTACTTTTTAACGATCCTTAGAGCAGGAGCAAAATCCGAATAAATGCTCTGCAAGCTTTTTAATTCAGTTCCAACACTCAATTCCTTTTCGAAGCACGTACAGCCTTACATGAGGAAGGTGTAAGATTTCGCTATCCATTTTAGGTATTTTTTGTTTATACAATATTGTAGTTAACTCATCGTGGTTTGGGGATAAAATGACTTCTAATGCCAAGACCTATCCACTAGTGTACAACAAGTCAGTAAAACAAACATTAGTTGCGTCATATAGCGAGCTTTCCTCAACATATAAAGATGGGACACGAATTTTTGCAGTGATCCAATAAAATGGAAAAAGTAAATGAGAAAAATAAAAATTGAAAATTGCTGACGCAATGGATTTTTAATTGAAATCCCGTCTCGGTTTTCCGGGTTAGATTTGATACACACCAACATATCCATAAATTTATTTATTAAATCTCTTAAAGTAATCTCTTTCAATTTAATCATTTAATTTCGTCCTTTTTCCGGGTATGCTGCAGGATAGTACTCCTTAAAACCCCATTCTGTGCGCACATTAAAAGTGCCACGCAAATATTTTCCCCCCCTTTCTTTATGGTCGAACTCATTAGTTCGCGTACTGGCATATCCGGAAGCTGGCAAAGTGAAAAAAAGCACGGCCCATTAAGATATTAACTTAAATAAAAAACGATTTAATTGGAAAGAAGAAGGAAAAAGTAGGAAAGACATAAATTATAGTAAACCCGTGATGGAAATAAAAATCAGAATTAAAAACAAAAGCAGCCCCAGAACCGACCAGCTTTAGTAGAAAATTTATAAAATCTCGCATTCACATTGAATCATTTAAGGGAAAAAGTACGACGATTCCTGGCCCAGTTTGTAAGTTGCATAAAGCACGAGGATGTATTTCAGCAAAAAGAGTTAAGTTGGCTTCAACGAAGAATGCTTTAAAAAATTGTTCTTTAGCCGGAGGCCGATGAGCCGCGCATTTGAAACCGTCTATAGAAATACTTTCCGCCATTGTTGCTTTAATGGCTCCATTGCATAATAAGGCATCTTGTGCTTAAATACGCTCTAGACGACCTATGTCAGTATAGATGCTATATATTGAAAGAGACAAGATAAAGTTGTATGTGTAGAAACAAATGGTATTTCCAATTCTATGACATGCTTCTAGACGAGAAACTCTTTTGTTTGTCTTTTTTGATGTGCACTTTTGGATCTCTACACTTGATATGAACTTCTGGATATGGTGTTGTATGTATGGGAAGTGTTTTGGTGTGCCCCCATAATAATACACGAACGAAATGACTGTGGATATATTTGCACAGTCTCTTACCGACATCTCAGTACGCACACGTGTTAGCAATTAAAGATTCCGACTATGCGAATGCGTTCTTGGGGTTTTTCTATAGCACGTGTCTGCTAAAAATATTGCAGTAACCTTGACATTTCAATAGGTGAATCGATTTTTCATTGTTTGTGCCTCTTTTTCTGAAAAGATACCCATACTCGTACGCCAACACTGGATTGTAGATTTGCACAAAAAAAAAGTATGAAGTGTGCCACAAAAGCTAATTAAAAGTGACAACAAACGGTGCAAGTTGGAATATGTTCACACATATAAGTAGATATAAATGTACCTAGATATAGTGTGAAATGTGATTTGTTAATGCAAAAGGCCCCTTTGTCGTCGTTTGAGTGTAAGCAATTGCGTGAAAGGCTTTTTATAGAGGTTTCGTGTCATTTAAAGTGATTCCACCCTATAAGACAATTATGTCTGTCTATTTTAAATCAATTGTTTTCTGTCTGATATATATCTAACAAATAATCCAATAAGGTGATACATAGGTAAAGAACAAATATTCTGGTGCTCCACAATATTCGGGTTGATAGAAAAAATCTCCGGAACTTCATCTTCTTATGTTATAGGGTCACAAAAATCACAGATATTTAGGTGTTGGAGGTTGGGCAGGTTTCGACCAGCATTAACTTAAAGAGGGAATGAGTATTTTTCAATGATAATGTATCATATCTGAAGGTTAGCTGCGCTCTCGATTTTCAAGCGTGAAGAAAGCTCAATTGGATGAGCTCAATTGCATTTGATTAAAAAACCCAATGTGAGAATCCCCAACAAATGACAATTTACTGTGTCCTTGCAATTTGATATGCAAGGTGGCGCAAAAATAATCATCCAATTTTGTTTTTGAATTACTTTTTTACTAAATAAAAAAAATTATTTTGAGTGATGGAAATCTTTATTTGGACCCTGACAATTTCTTCTGTTAAGAGGAAAAAATGATATCCGCCAAGTGACTGCGGCCAGTGTTGATACACATTTGTCCCCCTTTTATCGCATTTTCCACGACTTTCTGCAAGATTGCCGGTGACAACTGTTCGTATTCCTGTCGAATATTCTCCTTAAGGGCTGCGATTGTCTGAGACTTGTTGGCATAAGCCCACGACTTCAAGTAGCCACAAAGAAAGAAGTCTGAGATGGTTAAATCGGGCGATCTTGCTGGCCATGCCAAATCGCCAAAACTCAACCACGAAACGATTCCCTCACAAAATCCATTGTAGCTCGTGCGGTGTGTGTGGTTGCACCGTCTTGTTGAAACCACATGTTCACTAAGCCTCGCTCATCCAATACCGGTAGAAAGAATTCGTTTATCATGGCTGTAGCGTTCGCCAGTAACAGTGACCGTATTGCCGATGGCGTCCTCAAAAAATACGGCCCAATCACTTCTCCCGTGTGAACGCCGTACCACAAGTTGCTTTGGGTGGATGTAATCTTCGTGCATAACAAGCCCCAGAGAAGAAGATTGTACTTATTGACGTAACCGCTTAAGTGGAAATGCGCCTCGTCGCTCGTGATGATTTTCGACAAGAAATCGTCCTCTTCGTTGTTGAGATTAAGGATGGCTTGACAGTAATTCACACGCGACTGACGGTCTGAAGGCATTAACTGATGTTTGCACTTTGTACAGGAACATGTGTAAGTCTTACACTAAAATTTGCTCAGATTTTTCTTCGTTCTCAGCGACATCGGCAGCCGCAGCAGCGATATTCCCGACCAAACGACCTGTCCGGTGGCGGCCACGCCCTGCATGGTCGCCTATGAATCCAGTCTGTTCGAGTCCATTAGCTAAAGGGCAGAATATTTGCCCAGTTGGCGCGACACGATTAGGAAATCGACGTCGAAATTCACACTTCGCTAATACCACCAACCGATTATTGATAAAAAAAAAATCGGCACAATTATTCCAAGCTCTTGCAGAATAGCTGTCTAGTTCACAAATGTCAAATATGATTGACGTACGACGCCATTTGCAAAAATTATGATATCCGGTGGTATAATCTATAGAAGGAACGAGGCGCAAGATTTATCTCACTGGCTAGAGAAACACTTGGAAATATAAATGGTATCGCAGACTCACTTAGCCTGCAAGAAATGTGGAACAACATGCACGAGGAATGCATAACACTCGACGAAACCAAATGACCTGTGGCCGATAGTAAGAATAGACAAAAATAGATAGTAAGATAGACAAAATGCAATCGGAGCGACGATATCGAAAAAGCTCGACTGGCTCTTGAATTCGAGCGTCTTTAAAAGATCGCAAAGACAGTCCTGGCTCGAACTCGAACGCCAGTAGCGGAAAACCTGTACCAGGAGTTGGAACAAATATCCTCACGATCGGCAGATAGAAGACAAGCTATACAAGAAGTTGCACAGAGGTGAACAAATTCGATGGAAATTACCTCACCGAAATACATAAAAAATGCAGACGGTCGTTTACTAACAAATGAAAAGGAAATTTGTGACCGGTGGCTGGAATACTGCAAGGAGTTGCTTAACAAACAGTTTCCACGTAATATCGTGCCGACAGCTGATCTATTCGAGGAGGAAATTTCGGACTTTTCAATCGAAGAAATAAGTATAGCAATCGCAAAAATGAAGCGGGGGAAAGCGGAGGGACCAGAAAGCACTCCATCAGAGTTTTGGTCGAAGATGGAGGGAATCGGCAGCGAATGGCTTTCGAAAGTTTTAAATAAATTAAAATGTGGACAACCTATGGCGAATCAATGGAGAAGTAGCTTCTTGGTTCCATTATACATCAATCAAGCTGATGTCACACACGATGAAAATCGTCGAATAAGTCTCAAACGATCGTGTTCGGCAAATAATAAAGCTCGATTATAGCCAGTGTGAAGGAAGATCGACGGTGGAAGCTATCCAAAGCCTACGAATAATAATGGAAAAGCACCGAGGTTCGTCTTAGGATTTACACATGGTATTTATCGACCTCGAAGAAGCATTCGACCGAGTGGAATCATCAACTCCAGGTGGCGCTGCAGTCCTGGATGGATTTGGACTCGGCCCTTCGCTAGCAGCCAGTTTCTCACTCTTAGTTGGTTGATGTCTCCATCCACTTGCGTACGTCACCTGAGTCTCGGTCTTCATATACCGCGCTGTCGCTCGGGGGTGGTGTTTTTGCTTGACAGTATATATTTGCCATACCCTCGGTGAACTTTAAAACCATTGTTTAAGACTATTGTTTAATTAATTGAAGTTAACATATTTTCCGATCTATTACACAGATGGTTCGGTCATATAGATCGTAGCCGCAAAGAGGGTAACATCAAAACAACATTTGTTTATCGTTTTGAATCCTTCATTTTTTTTATGATTTTGTACTCTCTATCTTTTTTTCCAATTCGCGAAATTATCAAATACCCATTTTCGGACTCTCGCGGAAGCACCATTCACATCACACTACTTTCTTTCGATTAAATCAACATCAACGGCAAATGTGAATACTTGGAATGCCTTTTGAAAGATTATGACCCTTGTGTTTGCGCTTGAGTTTTGCACTATTCTTTCAAGTACGATTTTGAAGAAATCGCATGACAGTCCATCGCCCTATCTAAATTCCTTTTGCACATCAAATGACTCGATGAGATCTTAACTGGAGCAGTGTGCATTCTCCATCGTCATAACATAGTCTATTTTAGGCTCGACATATACGTTCATATGAGTTGTTCCCGATATATGAATCGAGATGCTCGAAAAAGGAGTAAAAACTACACTTATACTGGTACAGTACCTTTTTTTATTCAGCTCAAAATAATGATAAAGCCAACTCCATGTTCATTTTTACGGCTTTTGTGTGTTTTATTTCATTTTATAGTTCTATACCTCCAACAACCGGAATGTTTTGCAAGCAGAGTAACAGAAACGAGGTCTTCAGCGACATCAAACTTATAGAAAAAGTGCGTATTGACGTGGTTACAGAATGAAGGGAGAATGCTAATGCAAACATATATTAGCATGATGGCTAATCGCCATCGCAAGCCAACAGCCAGCCTAACCGCTAAAATTTATAAGTCTTAACTAAGCCAGTGTCGCTTAACATTTCGGTCGATACTCGTCGCTGAGGGTAAGTGTCCAGAAACCTTTCAGAGAACTTTTATCTTATATTTTTTTTTTTAGTTAGTTAGTTACTCGTATTTTATTCATTCATTCAATTTAAATCCATTTTACAACTTTCATAACAGACATATATGCACTGAAATTTTTAAGGAGGAATTTTATGAGCGGATTTCAATTAACAAACTTAAGTTTAACATAAAGAGAATTACTTAAATTCAAGTATTGTACAAAATAATAAGTTTTTTTCATTAATGAATGAATAAATAAATGCATTCCATAGTTAATAAAACTAGTGCCGAATGAAGTGAGTCAGACAACAACAATATAGACAATTTTAGATTAAAGTAGAAAATAGAAAAAATATATTGTGTTGTGGAGAGAGAAAGAAAAAATCATAATAATTAGATGTAAGTATATGCTACTAAATAATTAACTTCGATAGATTATCAATCTCATTGAGGTCAAAATTTAACAGGCACTTGTTGACCGCTTTATTAAAGGAAAAAAAATTGCTAGAGCTCCTTTTTTCAATGGGTAGTTTATTAAAGATACGAGGAGCTACAGAAGAGTAATAACTTAAGAAGAGATGAGTATTGTGTGAAGGAATGAAAGCGAAGACCATCGATATTCTGATCATGATTACATGAGTATCCGCTTCATAAGAAAACGATTTTTAAGACTTTGTAGAAATAAAGATGCTCTAGAGGCAGTATAAACGAATGTGTAAATAGTGGAAAACTATGTTCATGGCGCCCTTTTTTCCAGATAATTCTCAGCACATATTTTTGTAAAACAAGCAAAGGTTGCATTTCGATTTTGTGTTTTCCGTCCCAGCAAGTTAAACCATATTGCAATTTGGATTGAACAAGACCATATTTTTTTTGAGCAAAAAAGTCTGAAATGGTAAAGGTTGTTTTCAGCAGGTATTTCATTAAGGAAGTAGTGTGAGCATCCCAATCTAACAAGCTATCGAACTCGAGTCCTAGATACTTAAAGACCTGTACGTTACCAATGACAAAATAGCTCGGTAGGCAATCTATGGAAGTGTTATATGAACAAGATCTTTCGGAAAGCGATTCACAGCAATTGTCAGAGTTTATCAACATATTATTGCAGTACGCACTATGAAATGTAAGAACTGGAAGTTCTAAAATACATAATTTTTGTTTTGTCACTAATAACTGAATACTTCTAATTTTTTCATATTGTTGTTCGATATGTGCGGGACTCTGCATCAGGCAAAAGCAGCTAGTTCAAAGCTTTCGTGCCTTGAATTATTTCCATATTCATACAGAGCCAAGACGGAAAAAGTCGTGAAGACTTTAAGTTAGATGACACCAGATGCTCACTGTAAAATACCATCGCTTTCCCTCTTTTGGCAATATGTAAAATCCGTACATTTTAGTATCATCAGCATATTCCATACATCTTTAATAGAGGTTGTCCTAACGCGGTAAGAGTCAGCAGCATAAACTATTTTTTCAAGCATTAAATTAAAAAAAAGCAAAAAAAAGCAGCAAAGAAGTTCGCCTGGTCTGAATTCTCATTAAGTATCTAAACGGTACAGAGAGGTCCATCATAAATCAGCTTTCTTTTTCATAGCCATATCAGTTTCACGGGAATCTGTCATAGTGACGTATAAACAATTTCTATCCATGATGTGGTCCTAAATTAGACAAAAGAAGATGTGTGTTAAACCTTCACTGATAACGGTGGTAGACTACGTCCTTTCACATAATATTTTCAAGGCTAATCCCGAAGCATTTGGTACTGAAGAAGCATGCTTGATTTCCAACCATAATTTGCAAGGCTTTTGACTTCATTTAATAGCAGCTCGTTGCGTTTTAGCTTTTGAACCTCGCCAAAGTCGCTATTCTGCGATTACGATCCTTAGGAGTTTCAAAAACATCTCCATTATTTCGTCCAGCATAACCGGGATACTTGTAACTTGGTTGCTGTTTTCACTCAAATGCAGGCAAAGTATTTGCACACCTAAGACAAGTTTCTTAACCTTAATTCAAGTAATGTACGAAACCCAGAACCAAACGCAACTTTTTTAAAATAGATATGTAATACAATTAATTTGGTTTGGTTCTACAGGTACAACATTAACCCTGAGCCATGAAAGTCCGTAAAGTAAAAAACTTCAATTTTAAGACCAATCCAATTACGACAATTTTAAATGATAACCACAATTAAATATTTAAAATACAGAGACTCTCTAAACTATGACAGCATTTTTAATCATTTAATTCTTCTCATTCATCCAGAGAGCTCTTAATGCTTTTATGACAAAATAATCTTATAAACACCATTCCTCAAACCAAATTTAAATGAGAACTTCAATCATCTTTATCCTGCCAAAAATTAATCGGAATCTTCATGAATTTTTTATCACATCCAAAACACAAGCATCGAGATCCTGGGATACAAGTATAATCACACAAGCTAACATTCTCATTCTCATTCCTCCAATTATGAAGGTTCTTCTAACAATCAGCTCAGAATAACGCCATCGTTATTCCTTTAACTAAAAGATACTCATATTCAAATTCAATTAATCTCACCCAAAGAAATGTACGGTCCCTTATAAATCACTGACGAAAATTGACAAGAATCGATTTGTTTTTGATATTTTTAGATACAAACTTATATAGAGAAATAAAGGCGCGAAAGTGCCTATAAACATACACCGACATCCATTTACCAAGTCTTGAAGTTGAGCAAAACAATCGAAGACAACGAAGGAAAGAAAGGAACTGCAAATGGAAGTGGAAGTGGATAGAGTGCTTGATCCAATTTCAATAGGAGGTAAACATTTGATTCGACATGACAATCATGCTTAGTCCTGGTAAATGCCGCAACAGAAACACTTACGGCTATAACCACAAAGCACGTGGCTGGGTATTGAACTGCAACACATCACGACAGAACTTACAGATACAAATAAAATGCTTTTAGCAATAATAATCACATTGACTTTTATTTTATTTTATTAAATTTTTCTCCTTAAGTGTGTGAAGGTATCCTTATTTGATCGCCGTTTTTATAGGGTGGGATTCGAATATCTGCAAATTTACTCTGATGAAAGCTAAATAAAGGAAACGGCTATATTTTAACAACCAATTTGTGAGGTATGTCTTAACAAGAATTTTTTTCAAAAGAAAATAGATGGGGTTCACCGAATAACATTACCAAACACCTCGTTTAACAATCAATGGGCGATCAATTAAAAAAAGCGTTACCAATTTAAATGCGAGTTGAACTCGTGTGGAGAGGATTCCGTACGTTGGTTATGATACCACGATTTTTAAATCTGATTCAAATTTGTTTGTGGTACTAAAATAATTTATCCCAAGAACAAACTTGACATTCTAGTTGAAAAAAAAACACGTTCTCCCATACATTCAAGCGGCACAATACTGAACACTTTACCACGTTATTTTTAGACTATAGACTTCTTGTAGGTTTTCCTGTAATCTATAAGTAAAGGGCCATTATCTGTATTTTTTTTTTTTTTTTTGAGATACGGGTAGAAAAAAGTCAATTTTTATATATTTTCTTAAATAACTTTAAAGCTATTTATTTAAAAACTATTAAAGAAAATATATAAATATTTTTATTTCCGAATTTGCCCCTCAAAAATGACCCTTACAGAACCCTAAAAAGGTGAAAAATCTGCTAATTGTAGAGAGTGTCCCATAATTTAAGCAAAATTTGAATTTGGCGCCACTTACAAATAGTACAGTTGACAAAAAACAAACAAAAAACACTGTGGCGCTGGCAGCCCGGTATGGGCCATGGCCTAGCTTCTTGACACTCATTTGTGTTGCTCATGTTGTCATTTTTGTCACATCTGAGCGGGGCCTCCGGTTTATCGCCGAGTCAGAACGGCACTCCTCAGAAGCTTTTTCGTAGGCAATTTTACTTTCGGGAGTTTGCCATTGCCCGCCGAAAGGGTGATGGCGATTTGAAAAATTGTTGGTGACCCAGCCTGGAATCGAACCCAGACTGTCTGCGTGATAGTCCAATGAGCTAACTATCGCGCCATCGCCATCGCTAACGTTGACAACGGAAAAAAAAACAATGTCGTCTTTTACACGGTATGAGACGACTCGGCCCGATTCTGAAATGTCAGGGAAAGGGGGTGAAGAAGAAGAAAATATGTAACCCGACTTGGATGGGTAAGCAGAATCGGAGCGATTTTTGTGTTTTCTCTTTTATCTCCTATCGTAATTGCATTCATTTGCTTTATTCGTGTGTTCTCGCCGTTCGTGTAATGCGGAAGAATTTTTTAAGTAAGCGTGTTCAGTGTGTGTTATCAGTTTTTAATCATGGAAAATTTTAATTGACTCAGGATTTGATCGAACATTCAATTATGCATTTTCACATGAAATAATAAGTGGAATAAGGCCACTCATCCCGACTATGTAAATAGAATTATACGGGCAAATTCACTTCATCAAATTTTAATTAAATTAAAAATGATAACTTGTGGTGTAACGACAGACAATATGAAAACCAAATTAAAGAGTATTCTTACACAATATCTTAAGGAATACAAAAAGGTCGAAAATTCTAAAAAAAAAGCTCTCTAATAAAAAAATATGAGCCTTTTCTGTTCCTCTCTTCCCTCCAAGGCTTTACCCCAATCCGTTCTTCCTTTTCCTAGACAAAGCTACTGATTTTGCTCAGAATTCAAGTAAATCCAGGAATATTTGTTGATCATTGGTTTCATTTACAATTTCAATATTTTATTTTTATAAAATCTGACACAGCAACCACTTTTGAACGCAGCAAATTACGAATGAAGGGAGAAACAGAAAAAATAAAAATCAGCTGTGCGCAATCGTAACGTGTAGAAGTTCGACACGAGCCCAAAAGAGAAAAACGAAATTCGGACCGAGTCGTCTCGTACTGCGTTAAAGACGACAATTTGACAGCTGACATTTTCGGGCTTAGTACTCGTAATTTTCATTGTTTTCATTGTTGAGCAATATTTTAAAAATAATGTAGGTTTGTCAGCTACAGTCGAACAAAATCGTCTTCAGTGATGAAGCTCATTTTCATCTCGATGGCTTCGTTGATCGTCAAAATTGTCGCATTTGGGGCTCAGAAAACCCACGAGTAATTGTTGAGAAACAAATGCATCCACAACGCGTGACTGTTTGATACGGATTTTGGGCTGGAGACATTATCGGACCATTCTTCTTTGAAAATGCGACTGGTCAGGCAATAACAATTGATGGTGTTTGTTATCATGACATGATAACCCAGTGCCTAAATTACAAGATATGGATGTGACCAACATGAGGTTTCGACAAGACGGTGCCATATGCCATATAGTCAGAGAAATAATTCATTCTCTGCATGAGTCATTTCCTAATCGTGAAATCGGCCGATTTTGCGTTCAGAACTGGCCATCCAGATCTTGCGATTTAACGCCATTGAACTTTTTTCTTTGCGGTTTTTTGAAGTCAAAGGTTTATGCAAACAAGCCTCTCATAACGACCCTAGAAAAACATGGAATGTTATAAATAAACTATTAGGAAGAAGGAAACTTTTAATCGATGAAGTTATAAAAAAAATATTTCTTTACTGGTGATAAGGATTTAAAAGAAACTGCAGAAATGTTTGCAACCAAGCTTTAAAAGTTATGCATATTGTAAAACCAAAACATTTTTACGTGGAAGAAACCAGTGAACAAAAAATATTTCATTTATATTTGTGTAACTTGAACATCCAAAAAGGACCTAGCGCGTATTTTGGCACCAGTTATACAAATAATAAGAAACATTAGAATAAGTCAAGCCTATGTCCCTGCTGTTTAATGAAAACTTCAATTATTTGGCAAGTTCACAGGAGAGGAGCAAAACCAATACCGAAAAGTACAGACCAAAAGCAATATTACGAGTATCAGTTGTTGAAAAGTGTATGGAGTAAGTCATTGTCAACCGCATAAACAACTTCATTAATACGAGTAGATATCAAGTACTGCATTCGAATCAGTATGGATTTCAAGAAAATAAAATTACTGGAAAACTATTGGGAGAATTTACGAATACGATCAATTCGGGGATGAATAAAAACCATCATGTTCTTGTTCTGTTTATTTGACACTTAAACTCCTTACAAAATTATTGAAAGTCGGCGTGAGAGGACTATTGTCAAACTGGCTTCAAAATTACCTTACTGGCAGAAATAATAGACGACACTCGAGAATGCAACAACTACCGTTCAATCAAGCTGATGTTACACACGATGAAAATTGTCAAAAGAGTCTTAAACGAACGTCTTCGGCAAATAATAAGGCTCGGTAATAGCCAGTGTGGATTTGTTGAACGCTATCCAAAGCCTACGAATAATAATGGTAGAGCACTGAGATTTGTCTAAGGACTTACACATGGTATTTATCGACCTCGAGAAAGCATTGGATCGAGTGCCTAAAGATCTCATATGGGCCGCGCTGAGTTCTCAAAAGGTACCGGAAACGTGGAATAATACGAGCACAACACATATACGGAAACGTGAAAACTGCGATTAAAAGCTCTGCTGGACTAACGAGAGAATTTCCAGTTAATGTCGGAGTGCACCAAGGAAGCGTCATTAGCCCTTTCCTTTTTTACGTAGTATTCGAGTATCTTTTAAAAGACTGCATGCGCGAAGCAAATGTAACGCCAATTCTCTTCGCTGACGACGCAGTTATACTTAGCGATAACGTCGAAGATTTACAGAACGCCTTAGATTCATGGAGAAATGCGCTAGAGAGAAACGGGTTCAAAAAAAGTCGTTCAAAGACGAAGCATTTGACGTGCCTGTTCCGGAACTACTTTTAGACGGAACAGTTCTTCCGAAAAGCACTATCTTTATGTTCTTAGAATCAATCGTTAACATGGAAGCGAAATGTGACGACGACGTAAACCACAGAGTGAGTTTGGGATGGATGAAATGGCGGGAAAATTCAGGAATCTTTTGCGACCGTAAATGTCCACTTAAATTGAAGGGAAAACTCTACACCACGGTTGTTAGACCAGCTCTTATGTACAGTTCACAGTACTGGACAACGTACGAAGCGCTTAAAAACAAAATGACGGCGGCGGAAATGAAAATGTTAAGGATGTCTAGTGGAGTCACTTAACGAAATAAGAGGAAGTCTACATATAAAGAATTCGGTAACCGAACAGCTTGATGAGAATAGAATAAGCTGGTATTACCACGTTCTAGGAGCTCTGTGGAAAATCCGGTTAAAAAGGCACTATCTACTACCGTCACTCCAATTGTAAGAAAACGAGGTCGGAAAAAGAATTCCTGGATTTCTCAAATGGCAAATGCGCAACAACGCCTGGGGCTAACCACTGAAGCAATCCAGGACCGAGCAGTATATAGACACGCTCTGCGGTCTGCAACATAAGCCAACCCCGATAGCGAAACAGCAGTAAAAATGGGAAACTCGTTACGCATAAGTTCGCATAACGAGGAAAGGGCTTATAAAAGGATAAGAAGAAAAAGGAGAAGAAGAAGGTATCTAATGCCCTTAGTCAAGAAAGCCCAGTATATTTGGTGTTCCACTGGGTTCAAAACTGGGACCAATATTATTCGTCTTATATACAAACGAACTCTTACGTCTATTTAAAAATAGTACTACATATGCATATGCGGATGACATAGTAATCGTAGTAAGGCACAAATGTTTTAGTTCGGCTGTGGAAATAATTCAAGAGGAATTCAACACTGTCTCCAAGTGGTGCCACGATCATGGACTGCATATGCATATACAACATGGGCCAGCAATAAACCTATTGAAGTGTCATAAAATATAAGTTCCTGGGAGTAACCACCGATAAGTACTTTTTATTGCGAGAATGTGTTGCGTCAGAGAGCACTCTTTTTGCAATAGTTTATCTTAAAAGATCCTCCAATTATGAAGTTCGGAAGCAAGTCTATTACTTCCTCGCAGAATGGCGCATCAGATATGGGATTCTTGTTTGGGGAAATACATCTGGATAAGATTTTAAACCTCCTTAAATTTTTAGATGTAAACGCAATTTTTCAGATGTTAT